>LR750475.1:261411-319708 GCA_902729485.2 Mus minutoides | reverse complement strand
GATGTTCTGGTTCAGAGCTTTGATCCTCCCACTCTATGCTTACATATGGAAGCTCTTATACTCTGTGGGACAAATCAGCCAGGCCCCTTTGAGGCTCTGTGCTGGAGAACATTGACACCAAGCATATGAGAAATGAAAATGTGTGCTGAGTCAGGGACAGGTGTCAAAGAAGGGATAGAGCCCTATAGTTGCTGTGAGGCAGGTTAAGGGGACCAGGGATTTGGATGTTTGCTTCCCAGCTCACTGGCCCAGCCTGTGAACCACCATGTCTGTACTCTAGCATACTACTCCATCTAAGATCCACTCCTGGAGAATTCTCAACGTCCTGCCTGCACAACATAGAATGACCCTCATCCTTGACGGTGATCTTCTTGACACATTCCTTGATCCCTTTCCTGTTCCACAGGTATAGACACAGTACAGGGAAGTTGCAGAGATGGTCCCAGAGTAACATTCTGAGGGACTTTAGGCTTGTCCTGCTAAGACATTTGATGTCATTCTCGTTAACAATATTGACAAGATCAGTCCAAGCCCAAGAGCTCACATAACCTTTGGAATCCATACATCTCATTTAATCCAGCATGATTGGCTTTCTTTCCCCTTTGAAGAATGCATAAATTGACCTGAGGTGGCACCCCAGGCCTAAGTAGTGATAAAGCAGCTACCTCAGGACTTCTATAGGTGCTGCTCTCTATATGCTCTCTTCTATGGGGTCCTCTTCTCACCTATACTCCCTTTCCAGGTCTTCTCTTCCTTTTTCTCTTCTGCCAGCTGGCTGCTGGTAAGTGAAGTCTGGCGGGAATGCGTCCCGGTGGCCGCAGCGATGGATGGGACAGAGCGGGCAGGCCTCAGGCTGGCAGAGTCCGTCTTCCCAGCATCCTTACGGGATCGCTGTTGCAGGACCTTTATCATGGCATCCTTCTCTATGATTTTGGCATGGAGGTTTTTAATACTGCAAAGCAAAACCAAAGAAGAACAAAGGTTTCATTAAAATGTCAGTTAGTTAGAAAACTTTGGAATGCTTGTCTTAGGGACTTTCACAGTGATTCTGAGATTTGGGGTGGAGGGCGGCAGAGATGGTGAAGCATCAGCAACCTGCAAGTTCCTCAAGCTGTGCTTCCCGTGCTCTCCAATGTAGATCAGATAGTGTGCCTTCCTGGTGCCTAAGCAGATGGGGTAGTCCCAGGAGGGCTGTGACAGTAGCCATCTGCTGGGGACTCCCAGGACTAAGCTAAGGATGCCCGTGGATCACATCTCGGGGAGAAAGAGTAGAGGTGGGGATACCAGGGAAGCAGAAGCTCTGGCTCCAAACAAGGTGAACTGTGACTGTAGGGACATCTCTATAGGGAAAGAAAAATGAAGAAATGGCTAGGTTCTAGGAGAGAAGATGACTTGCCCACTGATGGCCAAAGACGATAAGCAACTAGCCTGGGGTCTTTCCATGAGTGATAAATACTTGCTGAACCTGTTTCTGGCTCAGTTGGGAAGCCCTGTTTTCTTATCAGTCCAGGGGAGCCTCGGAACTGGAGTCCACAGGCATTCAAGTGACATCAAAACTCCCGCTGGAAGCTGTGTCCACTAGGACAGTCCACCACACACTGGCTGTTTAAAGCTCTTTATGTTTGGTGGGAATAAGTAACTCTGGCTCCAAATCTCTGTCATTCTCAGCTCATAGTATTGTGCAGGTTTTAGGACAAGTGCCCAGCACTATGAAGGGCATCTGAATTCTCCAGTTATTAAGATAGCCTCTGTCTTAACTTTTCCCCTCTGGGACTGTTGTGTGGAGTCTTTTGCTTAAGCATGAGATACCACTCTCTCCAGAGCAAGAGTCTTTGGAGCCCTTAAGCTCATGCCAGTTAGAACAGAGAAACGTAGGAGTGTGCCCAGGGGCTGGGATGGGAGCCCAGCACCAGCTGGTATCTCCACTCAGATCTGGGGTCTTATGTGGGTGTCCTTACGTGTACTCCATGTCCTGACACCTCCTGTTGGCCTGCACCACTTCTTCTTCCTCTGGCCAGATGTGGGCCTCCAGGGAGCTCTCCCCATAGCTGCCATTCCTCGAGTGGTTGCTGATGGTGGTGTCCCTAGGAACACGAGATATGCTTTGACTCTAGAGCCCTTTCCTTTGTCTTCAATGAAAATAGAAGTAGAACAGAGAGAGCAGTGTTTGCTTTGTGACAGATGCCCTTTACCTTCTAGAGGGAACCAAAGGCCCTCCTCCACTCCAAGTCTGGCAGCTTGCTCCAAATCTTGATCCAAATTTCTTTTTAAACTTAAAGAATTAAGATTCTGTCTAAGGGCTGCCCTCACCAACATTCCTGCTTAGACCCCCTCTTAGACCCGCTTTCTGTAGCAGACAGATTATTACGGAGATCCACTGTGAGTCAGAGTACAGGGAATTAGTGACTGCAGAAAGTGATCTCAGGAAGCATCATGGAAAACAAGGCAGAGAGATGGAAAGAGCCAGGGGACAAGAGGACTGCTGTGAGCTGGTGTCTTCTGCACATGTCAGGGAAGTGACACCCATGAACTCATAAAAGCTATGGCCGCCTGAACAAGACCAGTGCATGCCAGTCACCATTCTAGAATGGATAGGGAAGGGGAGACTTCACAAGATCCCATGCTTAGCTGAGGAAGTAGAGCAGTTTAGTGGCTACAAAGAGAGAGAGAGAGAGAGAGACAGAGACAGAGACAGAGACAGAGACAGACAGAGACAGACAGACGGACAGAGACAAGGACACAGAGAGAGACACACAGAGAGAAACACAGAGACACAGAGAAACAGACAGGGAGAGACAGAGACAGGGACACACAGAGAGAGGGAAAGAGAGGAAGAGAGAGGGAGAGAGAGACAGAGAGAGACAGAGAGAGACACACACAAAACAGAGAGGGAGAGGACATGAATTCAAGAGAGGACTATGGAGAGGGGAGGGACTTGGAAGGAGGGATGGGTAAGATAAAAATGCATTATACCCATGTGAAATCCTAAATAAAGAAATGCTAAACAAACAAGAGACAGTATCTCCGGAAAAGAATATTCAGTAAGAAAAATTCCTGCTTCTTGTATCATCAAGGCTGTTCGCTAAGCTATGTGATGTTATCGGTGTGTGGAAGGCACCCATACTTGGTCCGCTGACAGACAAGACTATGGCCTCTGCATTTGCTGCTAGCCCTGTACTGACGCTTAGCCTAGCTTGCTCTCCCAACAGCAGCTCAACTTCTGCCTCTATCACCCACATAGCTGCTGTTTCAATATTTTGGGATTGGTAGCTACTCAATATGTAGGTCTTTACCCTTCTTAATGATAGCTCATGCTGAGTGAGCCCCTGTTTCTTGCAGGCAACAGCAGAAAGGGTACACTTGGCATTCATTCTTACAGTGTGTTCACAGATGGTGACTTCTAGGGCACTGTCAGTGTAATGACAGAAAGGGACCCAAGCCCTCCACTACGTCCCAGCCTGGTTCTAAGTTTCGTTTGTCTTTATGAAGAAGGTCTCAGGGAAGATGCATTATGATAAAAACAAGCACTCACAAGGGCAGGGGTGAGAGCATGACCCAGGAAAGTAAACAGTGTGGCCAGTCATGGATCTATCAGGAAAGCGAATCTCGGAGAAAGCAAGCAGAATGCTTTGAACCGATACACAGAATCATAAGCACCCTAGGGTGCACAGAAACATCCACACAGGGACTCGTAGCTAGAAACATTTCCCACCAAGTTACTTTGAAAAAGTTCTTGCTGCACTGGAAGCAAATTTAAAAATTCATGTCTGTGCTGCTGAGTAAGCTAGCAGGCACTTTAGTCAGAGACAACCGCGAGAGTGAGTGTCCAGAAACCCTGAAGGAACACTGCTTTGCTTTGAAGTCTGTGAAGTTTCAAAGCCTTGCAAAAAAAAAAAAAAAAAAAAAAATCCCACTTCAAAACCCTAGCCAACGCTGTCAAGATAAAGAAGTAAGTTGCAGCCTCTGAGTAAAGCGACCTCCATGTTTATAAGATCCCAATCCCCATCTCAGTGGGGCTTATGGACAGCCCCTGACAGGAGGAAGGAGCAGGGTTACGAAATCCAACCAAATACCACTCTTCCCAAAGAGCTGTGTGCAAGTCTGCACACGGTCTCACAGCCTTGGGAAGGGTTAGAGGAGAGGGAGTCCATCCCTCTGGTCCCTCCAGGGGAGCCATCATCAGGCAAGACTTTCCAGTAACCCCCCCTGTTTTCGGTAAGGGAGTCCAATAAATTCATTGGTTCTCCAGGGTGACCTTGGTGGAGTGCTACAGCTTGGCCTTGGGACCTTTATGAAGGTCCCCAGGGAAAAAAAAATTAGCAACAGACAGCAAAACAGTTGGTGGACAAAGACCATAGTATTTGTTTAAAGATCAGTGCTTATAAATGTGACACATGCACCTGACTAGAAACTCAAAACATAATGGCTATAAACAGTCATTTTTGCCCATTCCTCTGTAGCCAATCAGCAGGGAGACAAGAGCTCAGGGTTTCAATCTTTCTCAAAGCAGCTTGTGCTGTCCTTTTCCTCCCTGTGTCCTCAGAGAAGCCATGGTAGAATAACCAAGATCGATTGATCTATCTATCTATCCATCTATCATGTGTGTGTGTGTGTGTGTGTGTGTGTGTGTGTCTATCTGTTTACTTTGAAGTCTGTGAAGTTTCAAATCTTTCCCACAAACTAAAAAAAAAAAAAAATTCCACTTCAAAGCCCTAGCCAATGCTGTCAAGATGAATAAAGAAGTGTCACCCTCTTGTCTATGTGTGTGTGTCTGTGTGTATGTCTGTCTGTCTGTGTGTCTGTGTGTCTGTCTGTCTGCCTGTCTGTCTACAGATGCCAGGAGAGGGCACAGGATACCCTGTTGCTGGAGGTTTGGTTAAGAGGGAGTGGGACACTGTTTCACCTTGTAGAACTTTTGGGTCTGATGTGGATGCTGGGAGTGGAGCTCTGCTCTAATACCAGAACTTGTGCGTCTTCCAGAGATGCCCAGCAATTGCCATGCAAGCATGACCTGAGTTCCGATCCCCGGATCCCATGTAAACGCTCAGACCCTTAGCACACATGTCTGTAATCACAACATGTTCCTATGGTGACATGAGAGGCAGAGAGGAGAGGCCTCCACAAGTTCTGGGGCCAGTGAGGCTGGTGTACTCCATGGGAAGACTATGGAGAGACCCTGCCTCAATCAAGGTAGAAGGTGAACATCCAGCGCTGCCCTCTGACACCCTCTCCTGTGTGTTTAGTGACATTTATGTGCCCACACTTACATACACACACAAAACAAGTGTCTAAGAAAATGAACATGAGTTAGCCAAGAGGATATAAGCTAATAGCTTTTCGAGTTTTAACTCTGTCATAGATTTGTTTTGGTTTGGGTTGTAGATAAGTATATAAAATATATTTGATACTAAAAGTATAAAATCTAATACAAAGTTCCTGGCTTTCCATCCTGAATACCAATTCTAACTGTGTAGAGGTACACTTAGTTGTATGGACTTTGGACCTAGTTGGCTTTTCTGTGTGATGTTTTTATTTGCAAGATTTTTGGTTTTTTGTCGTTTTTGTTTTTAAATAATGAAGTTTATAAAATTTAAAACAATGTAGATATTGCTCCCTGGGAGAGTCCTCTCTGGACCTCCTTAGGAGCCCTGAAATTTTCACTTGTTTTTGAGACAAAGCTTAGCTCTAGCCCAGGCTGTTCTTGAATTCCTCCACCTTCTGGGATTCTACTGTGAGCCACCGTGCCCTGCCATCTGTCTAAAGCCCTGAACCCTGTCAGCCACCGTGCCCTGCCATCTGTCTAAAGCCCTGAACCCTGGGGCCACCTCTTACCTCTCGGCTGTGGCAGCAGCAGCTGCGCTCATGGCAAAGTGCCGAATGGTGCTCTCTTCCAGGTACTTCTGCTCCCACTTGGTCATGTCAGCCTCCAAAGCGAGGATCCGCTCCTCCTTCTCCCGCACCAGCTCCATGAGGGCAGGAGCGTTACATTCCGGGAGACTCACTGGAGGGCCTGTGCCATGTTTCTGGAGAAGTAGATACAATATCATGATGTGCTAAACAGGACACAAGACAGATTACAGACCGTCTGCCTCTGCCTGACTGCTTTACCTCAGCATCAGCCAGGCCAGGCTCCCCCTCTCTAACAAGAGCCACCCCATTCAGCAGGCCACCCCAGGCCACCTTCATGGGCATCTGTTTCATCTAATGCCCACATGGCTCTGTAGAACACACACACTATTCTAGTTTTACATGCAGAGATTAGGCTCCCGAGAGACTATTCACAATTTGATGCCTCTAGCCAATTAATTCATAGCAGAGTTGGGTTTCCACTCAGGCCTGGCTCCGCATCTCATTGTATACCGAGCAGTTAACACTTGTTAATACTACAATCGTGAGAACAAGACTAAGCCCTGGCCTTGGGGCACTTTCCTTTAAATTGCAAGGAGCCATTTCAGCCTGCCTTCTCTCTTACTGGAAGATTAAATACAGAAAGGCACAAGAAGTAGAGTGAGATGCCCAAACATGCAGGTCCTAGCTGGCAGACAGTCACCTGGGAAGAAGGTACTATGGCCCGCCCTGCTGGAGGCCTGAGACAGAGAAGCAATGACGTGATTGATACACAGGAAGGCAGGTATCTTTGGGGCAGTGCACGGCCACTCCTTTCTCAGGAAGAGGAAATAGGGTGCATGCTATCTGGATGTCTCTGAGACTGAGAAGAGTCAGATTCAAGCATCTTTCTTAACTTGGGTTTACCTAACCCCTCTTCCCCTCTTCCTCTCTTCACTCTGACACACTCTGTCATCTGTTTTGGGGTAAATAAGCTTGAGGAGGCAGAAGGCAGGAGCATCCTGTGGTGTCATGCACCCTACACAAGAGTTCAACCACTGAGCTACAGTCTGAGCCCTGTGGGGTTTTTCTTAACTGCAGTTGCAAATACAAGACGTACCTAATGTTCTTCCCTCGTTTTATAGATGAGAAAATTGAGTTATGTTGTTCTTACTGACGGAAGGAGACATGGAGCAGGAATGCATAGAAGTGGGTATCATGGGAGGAGCAGTGGGGTGGTGGGTATGCATGGGTGTGTGTGCATGTGTGTGGGCATGTGTACTAGTATGTGATGTGCATGGATGAGTGTGAGTGGAGGCAAGCATGTACAGGGAGTGAACATGTATGTTGGGGCACAAATGTGCACATGACGACCATGTATGTGGGTAGGGGAGAATGTGCCTAGGGGGTGACTATGTGTGGGGGTAAACATGTTAGGGGTGAGCCTATATATATGGGGTAAGCATGTGTGTGTAGAAAGAGTAGGAGGAAAGTGTGCAGGGATGAATGTGGGGGTGAGCATGCATGTATAATTCCAGTCTCATGGTCCTTCTTTATTTAGAGTTGAATCTGTCCTCATAGCCCCCAGAATAAAAGCTCCACACAAAGGTCATCTAACCACAGCACATTGACTAGAAAAGCACATGTTTTCTGGCTCTAGTTAAGCTCACGGTGCCAGCCAGAGGTCTTAAGGTCTACCGTCTGATACTAGCACTGCCCTCGGTGGGGAGATAGAGGTCTCAGTAGCTGAGCAACAGAGACTGGCTGTTGGAGAACGGGCTCTGTCCTGTGCCAGCTGAGCACAGGGACCAGAAGAAGACAGGCCTTTCCTCAGAAAGCAGAACCTGCTGTGGAGAAGAGATGGAGGGGCCAGGGATAAATTCTTCATTTTTGGGAAATGTTGGCAGCACTGTCTTCCTCAGCCAAGGACACTCTTCCAGACGGAATGCATGGATCTGACATGCACTGTGCCTGAGCTGACCCAAGGGCATGCTTTCAGGTGTAGCCACAACCACACTGCCCTGTTCAGTCAATAACTCCAAGGAACCTGTGGTGCACACCCCTGCCAGCTGCAGAGAGAGCTCGTTCACCTCCCTAGGAAGCCAGGCGAGCTTCGAAGCACCCCAGACAGAAGCCTCTGGCTTGCCTGACCTGATGTTTCATGCAGGAATTCTCTTTGCTGAGACGTGTATGGTGCCTGGGCTGGCATGTTCCTCTCTGCCATCACTCACAGCTGAGCCGACACAACAGAGATGCAGGAGGAACTGTAGTTCATGGCCAGTCTTACTACAGGTGGCTCTGAGTTCCCTCAGATGAACTCATTGATCAGTGTGATCCCTATGTTCCCTTACTTGCAGGTCCTCCTTGGCTCGCCAGGGTCAGCACTTAGACTTCAGGGCAGCTCTAGCTTCACTAGCCTCCTTAGGGGCTCTTCTCTGGTTCACTGCAGGCTCCCCTACCCTGAACCTCATTCCAGGTGATTGTTCTCCACTGACTATATAGGAAGAAGCCACTCTCTCCATCTGGCCAATGGCCTCCCACAGTCAGGCCATTGCTTCATCTGAAGCCACCTCACAGACTATTTCCTCCATAGCTGCAGCTAGCTGCCCTGGCCTTACAACACTTTCAAGGCCCTGTCTTTTACATGTCCTCCTCCTCTGCCTCTGTGTTCTTGTCCTTCAGGCCTAGTAAATCCATGTCCCCTATGTAAGGTCACCTAAAATGCATTCCCTTCTTTCCAGCCTCACCTCAGAGACTCCAGTCCCTACGGAGGCTGTGCAGGTGCTCAGAGTCCATCGGACAGTCCCCAGGGGGCTGCTGGGTGAAGCTGTAAGCCATTCTATCTGATTCACCAGTCCCTCAAGCCAGTCTCTCACCTGCTGTGTCCTCAGAGCGTCCAGCTCCCTCTCCAACCAGGTCCGCAACCTGCGTTCCATCTGCCCTCGCTTCTCGCACGCTGACTGCAGCTGGGTCAGGGCCTGCTGCAGCTTCTCCACCTTTTCCACATAGGCTTGCTTCTCTCGTAACTGAGGGAGACAAGTGAAACCGTGCAGAGTGGACACTGCTGACAACTGCAGCCGGGCAGCTGAGCTGCACCCCAGCTGAGCTGCAGGTGTTTGCGCCACCCCTCTCCATCCTGCAGGAGCCTCTGACAGGTGCAGTAGGGTGGCCAGGAGGCTGGGGTGGGAGGCCCTCTGCTCTGCCTGTACTGGGTCATGTGACACCTCTGTACTTTCTGACCCATTACTGGTTTATAATTATAGCACTTGTGGCCATTGGAAAGGAGATTAATAGAAAGCTTTTAGTGTCTAGAAATGCCCAGTCTCAAAAGTTTAATAAAGAAACCAGTTTTTTTTTTTACATTATTACAACCATATCTGTCTAGCTATGAATACATAGATCCATGAAAAGAAGACAAAGGACAATCTTTAGAAGTATCTGTCATGTTTGTGGTGGCCATTTCTGCAAGAACAACAAGAAATTTATTTCTCTACTAAATAAAAATTATGTCTATAAAAAGCAATATATGATAAATACAGTAAAAACACCATATGTAATAAATATGCTACAATTATTTCTACACTAGAGGAATTTTCTATCTCCATGATTTGGATGTATGCACGCACACATGTGCACCCATCTTTATATTTGCTGGTGAACAGAGAAATAGTCTCACTTCAGCAGTTTCTGGCTAAGGAGCTTCCTGAGGGGACAGGAAGGACAGAGAGCACCTGTGGGGATGTCTAAGGAAGTGGAAACAAATGTTAAATGATTACATAAACATACCATCAGGTATGGATATACCATCAGGTATGGATTTACGATCATAACCCTTAGTACTTGGGGCTCTATCTGCCCTGGGAATCTGGTTCACGTGCATAAATCCAGGTGTTTTTCCTGCTTCCTGGGAATCAACCGGGGCCAAGAAATCAAGCCAAAACATTTCCTAGATCTGGTGCTCTGCAAGAAGACACAGGATGCTGCTTTCCTGTCTCTTAGCACCTGGTGGAACAGAGATGCCTTACTAATGACTCAGCGGAGTGCCGGAGCACTGCTGCACAGCGGGCTGCGACATGCCCACCTGCAGCTGAGGGACGGAGGCTTCTGGCGGTGCAGCAGCTCTGCCCTGAGCCCTGCCTACCTCTGCTCTCACTACCAGAGCCAACACAATAAGACAGAAGCCTTCCAATTTTTCCAGGAAGTGACAGCTGTACCTGACTGTTGGGTGATTTTCTCTCAGGGTGCTTTTGCTTGTTTACATTAGCAGGCTTTTTTTTTTTTTTTTTTCTTGAGTAGAACCTGTCTGTTAGGTAGGTTGCTGAGCTTAGCGGTCTCATTGGAGCAAATACTTCATATGAACTGCCAGATGTTCTTACCACTGTGTGCAGATCTATGAGTAGTCAGCCACCATGGAATGTGTGTGTCTATGTCTCTGCTGGTCAGAGCAAGCAGTGTGTCTCCAGTGCATGGGCCAGTGACAGCACGCAGCAGGTACTGGATGTGTAATGTTAATTGAAGTAGTAGTATTCCCGAGCAGGTGTAAGATCCTTGAGTGTGTGGATCCATCCCTGCATGCTTCACCGTTACGGCTGGCAAGGAACATTTCCCTTGAGGATGATTCATGACAGACATTCTACCAGCTGACATTCTCAGAATGCTACTGCACCAGACATTTTGCTCTGTAAGTGCATCTCATGGAACCCTCCTGAGGACAAGGAGCAATGTCCTATTCCACTTCTACACAGGGGATGAGAAAGCTGAGGGCAACGAGGCCAAATGACTTGGTCACAGTCACTCAGCTGGTATGCCGGGAAGCTTGCATGTCACACTGGCAGTGGCCTGGCCCTACAACCCTGTTGTGACAGGTGATGTCGCTGGGGTAACACCTGTTCTCCTCCTCTGCTTAGCTTACAGCTCAGAGTCCCCAGCTTGATCCCTATACACAGTTCTCTTGATTCCTCTCTTGGGGTTAAAGGGATAGTCAATGTAGCTACGAAGGCAAGCTAGAAAGTTGGCTTCATCATAAACTTCTAAATCTGCATTTCTGAGGTTGGGCATGTGGGCTACAGCACAGTCAACCAGGAAGCAAGTGGGTCAGCTGCGCACCACTGCACCAGTGGCTCTGGTTAAAGTAGCTGGGTCAGGAGCTGCAGGGGAGTCCTCTGGGCTCGACTCCTCTCCCATGCTGCTCTTACCTCTTCTTCCAGTTTGATCACTCTGGCCTGGGCATTGCTCAAAGCCTGGTCCAGGATCTCGATGTGTCTCCGATGGTCCTCACTCGCTGTACGCACTGCTGCCAACTCCATTTCCAACTTTTCCTTCTCCTTCAAGAATTCTTTGTCTGGAAGGGAGAAAAAAATAGAGCTAGCTCCATCAGGAAGTGCTGGGCCTGAGGGGCACTGCCAGGCTACTTGTGGCAAGGACTGAAGATAAAACTGTGCATATGGCAGAGAGATGCTGCTGCTGCTGCCGCTGCTGCTGCATGGTGACAGTGGAGGATGAGTGACATGAGAACTGTCTCAAGCCCACCTTAACTCTACTCAGGACATGCTTCCAGAGAGGAGGTACTGGATCGTGTCTCAGTGGGAGAGCATGGTCTAAGCATGCACAAAGTCCTAGGATTGATCCAAGCACAGCAAGAAGGAAGAAAGAAATACACACAGGAGTCAACATCCCCCCAATTCTCCTGGATTCACTTTTCTACAACACTGACTTTAATACTCACAATTAAGTCTTGTATGATTTCATCTTATGCTTGCATCGTCCAAGCCTCAGATGAAAGGGCAGGCAGCCCTTGCAATAGTATTAAAGTTCCCATTCAGAGAACAGTAAAGCAAGGTCCCAAGAGAGGGGCTGTTTCATTGCAGCATGACAAGGGAGCTCCAGGCTCCAGCCTGACCGCCTTCTCCTGTGAAGAGCCCCAGATTTTCCTCTAGTCTTGTCTAGATGGGATAGGAACTTCAGCTTTAGGAAAGCCGTTCTTCCATTCAACAAAAGAAAATGAGCACATGCCTTTGCAGGTGGGACTGTGACGTAGCTACCTCTCTGCCCATTTCTGATCAGCTTTCCAACCAACAGGAAAGTCTGCAGTGTCCAGGACAAGTGCTTCTTATAAAAAAGACCTTTCTTGTTACAAAAGTAACATCTTCTTCCTTTTACACATACATTATATAGATATGCTTTCTATAGTACAAAAATGCTTGAAAGAATTTGATGCACGCCTTTAATCCCAGCACTCTGGAGGCAGAGGCAGGTGGATTTCTGAGTTCGAGGCCAGCCTGGTCTACAAAATGAGTTCCAGGACAGCCAGTGCTGTACAGAGAAACCCTGTCTCAAAAACAAACAAACAAACAAACAAAAAAGAATCTGACAGATAAGAATAAGGGAGCCATGCTGTGTGGTGCAGGCCTGTAATCCCAGACACTCAGGAAGCTGAAGGCCTGACTGGGTAACGGTGACTTCAAAGCTAACCTGGAAAACTTGGTAAGGTCTAGTCTCAAGAGAAAAAGTCAAAGGCTGGCTAGAGGTTTAGCTTGGCCTAGAATGGGCACACCTAGATTCAATCCTCATTATAACCAAAAATAAGGAAGGAATTGGTTGAACTATTAACTCCTACAGGAGAATCCCATGAAGCCACTCAAACAAGAGAAAATCTTCATGATTGATATGTGTGTTACTTTATCAACTTTACAAAGCCAGAGCCACCTGGGAGAGGGAGCTTCGGCGGAGAAAAGGCCTCCATTGCATCAGCCAGTAAGCAGGTTTATAGGATATTTTCTTAATTGATAACTGAGGTGAGAAGGCCCATCCCAGTGTAGGCAGTGTCATCTCTGGGCAGGTGACCCTGGGTTATAAAAAAGCAGGGAGAGCGAGGCAAGGCAGGGGGAGTGAGGCAGGGGGAGCAAGCTTGCCAGTGAGCACCCTTGTCCTTGGCCTTTTGCTTCAGTTCCTGCCTCCAGGTTCCTGCCCCAATCCCCCCTGTGCCCCTGTAGGCCAAATAAGCCTTTTCTTTCCCCAAGTGCTGTTGATCATGGTGTTTATCATAGCAACAGAAAGTGAATCAGAACAACTGATAAAAGGTAATTGACAAAACCATATACAGATACTCATACTTATAAAAAGGAGACATGTAGCTCCAAGGGAAGCTTTAGCAGAATCTGATTCTCTAATCGTGCCACCTGAGCACTCCTACCAATCAATTCTCCCTGCCACACATGCCAAGTCTGGAAGCTACACCAGCACGTGGCAGTGGGTGCATTCATTCAGTGAACGCTTCTTCCCCTGGGCAGTCACTCATGAATGTAACCAGAACTAGCTCTCGGGCACTGAGAACCAGCACCTGAAGCAGAGAGGCAATTGAAAGAGCAACTCACTGAAGGAACAGAAAACATGGGTTTGAAGGTGAGGCGTGGTGACGAAAAGGCTGAGGCTGCATGGCAGTCACCAGTGAGAGGCCAGCACAGGCACGGAGCGTAGGAACCAAGCCCAGGAACCGAGAGCACTTAGCACTGTGGCTAAGGAGAGCAAAGGGCAGGACCAAAAGTCTGTGCCTGAGGCCTGCTGCCAGCTGTGGCAGGCAGAACGGGATCCGAGGGTGCCCTCAGTGGGGCCAGCCTGGTCTGATTGTGCACCTTTAATGGTAGATACATGAGGGTTTGTGGGGCATTGGGCTATGCACAGGCAGGCTGGTCTCCAATTGAGCTGAGGTCTGAACCCTGAAGGGTGATAATTCACCTACATGACATGGTAGGCATTCCCTTATACTCCTGGAACTCTGACTCCTAAGTTACCACCCCCCACAGCCCCCACAAGAGAAGCATGGCTAGAAGTCAAGGTAGGCAATGGCCCAAGCTTCTGACCTTCAGGCTAAACTCCTCCCCAGTTACCTAGCAACAGTAAAGAGTCATCTGTGGGTGCTTTGGGGCTCTAGCTGCCAAGCTGAGCACAGAGCTTCAAAACCTGTGCTTAACATCCTTCAACAGAAAGAGTGTGCTTGTCAAGGCCTAGAACACAAGCATTCACAGCTAACTACTAGTTTAAATGAAAAGTCATGGCACCGTCTCACTGGGAACTGAGTAAATGTCTACTAAGTGCCTCTAAGTGGCAGGTTCTGGAAACACAGCCAAGCAGGGGTATGATGGCGGGGAGGGCAGGTCCGACCTACGCTTTTTGCAGAGTGGACTGGGGGAGACTGAGATAGTTATATAAGCCATTACTAATTTACACTTGTGATAAGTGTGGGCAGAGGGAAGATGGAACACATGCATAGAGTGTATACCAGCAAGAGCCAACTTCCCCAGAAGGCATCCCCAAGAAACTGCCATCTCAGCCGAGGCCTCCCTAAGAAACCGCTATTTGAGTTGAGGCTGGCAGGCTTCCTGTATCTGTGAGGGCTCCCCGAGCGCAGTCTGCATGAAACTGAAATGGTGATCAGCTTCCTCTATCCATCTAGCTCACTATACAGTGGAAGGAATACGGCCCACACAAAGCAGCTCAATTTTCAACTCTATCGCTGTTAATGCCAAGCAAAACAACAACTGTAAAGCCATCCATGTGAAGATCATAACATGCTTCCTGGAGGCAGCTAGACATCAAAAAGTGACTAGCAGCCTTCCTTAATCAGCTCTGTTCATGAGGCGTGGGCGATCAGAGCTTGGATTGACTACCACTTGCTTTTACCCTTGGGAGAAGACTCCTGTGAATTTAAACAGCCACCCTGCAGACACGCTCTGTAAAGGCCTGACTGTCTCAGGGGTGTCAGCCAGAGTTAAACCAAGTGGATGAAGCCCTCGAATGTTCTAGCTTTAAAATACAACATGGGCAAGCAAGATTTGAAGGCACGCTTGGGGAATTTGCTCCCTTGAAAGCTGGCAAGGTGTACCTGTACCCTTGTACCGGCCTCACATATGACTTGTATAGCACACATGCCCAGTTAGCCAGGTGTGCTTTATCCAAAAATTTCACAAGTCATTTAAAAACATACAGTCATTTAAAAACTCAATAAGATGAAATTTCATACCTCTCAACCTAGCTTCCCCCATATCTAATTGTTTATTTTTAGCTCCCTAGACTAAAACAGGCAGAAATTTGTAGTCATTAATTTTCATAAAGAAATGACTAAAAAAAAAAAAAAAAGTTCTAGGGCTAGAGAGATGGCTCCACAGTTAAGAGCCATGCCTGTTCTTCCAGAGGTCCTGAGTTCAGTTCCCAGCTATACATGGTGGCTCACAACATCTGTAATGAGATATGATGCCCTCTTCTGGTGTGTCTGAAGACAGCTACAGTATACTCATGAACAAAATAAATCTTTTTTTAAAAGTTCTAATAACTCAGAAGTTGTAACTAAGATTGATAGATATTCCCCAGCAATGCGCTTTGTGGTAAGTTGCCTTTAGCAAGTAAGAGGAGAGAAGTGATGGTGGAGGTGTAGATACATACATACATACATACATACTAGATAGATAGATAGATAGATAGATAGATAGATAGATAGAAAGTGGGGACCACAATTAAGCTAAAAGACAATGAAGGCTCAGTTTCACAAGCCAATGGCCTACAGTCTTGATCTTCAGTAACAATTTGGCTTTGACACTGTCATCTTAGAGTGTGTAAAATTTTGGAAAAATACAGAGACAAAACCATAAAACAACGCTCTGAATTCCTCTGGTGACAATCATTAGGGGACAGGAAGAGGGTTTTCTCAAGACCCTCAAACTCCTGTGCACTGAACCTCCAGAGAAACAGAAAGTTTCATGACTAAGAAGAGCCCAGCAGACTTGTATAGTTCTCACCTTGGCCTTCAGAACTCAGTGGCAACTATGCAGAACAGAGTTCAGTTTCTAGTATTGTATTTCTCTTCTCCTCTCTCTCTCTCTCTCTTTCTCTCTCTCTCTCTCTCTCCTCTCCTCTCCTCTCCTCTCTTCTCCTCTCTCTCTCCTCTTCTCCTTCTTCTTCTTCTTTTCTCTCTCTCTCTCTCTCTCTCTCTCTCTCTCTCTCTCTCTCTCTCTCTCTCTCTCTCTCTCGTCCCTTTGGGCTTACACATTTTACATCACAGATGACCTCAAGTAAGACCCACAAAGCTTGTTACTATCTATCTTGTCTTACCCTCTTTTTTGCATCAGTCAAAGTGGTTGTCAGCCCTACACCCCAGCCCTTATTCTCAGCACATGTATCCATGTGTCACCACTAATGTTAGGCTGTCTTGCCTTTCTCCAAACCAACTGCTACATCTCAAAGGATGCTGGTCCTTGAATGGGTGACATTGAGGTTATGATGACCTTTGCTATTGTTTGTTCTAATACTAGAGTTTCTGGGAGAATAATACTCTAATAGCAGAGCATGTTAATGAGTAGGCAGAGATGCAGTAATCCATGCCTGTCATTCTGTGTCCATACCCTGAATGAAAGCCTGGTCGAGTGCACCTCCCATCCAGCCTTCAGCACATCTCTGCATCTTTCATTACAGCTGTTCACAAGGCTACAGATGCAAGGGAAGACTCTACAGCTCAACTTTAACTCATTGTCTGGCCGTGTATTTTATTAATAAGGGTGACCGTCTGCCACGGTTTGAACAGGAATTGAACACTTGGTTGTGCTATTTGGGGACACTGTGGAACCTTTAGGAGATAGGACCTAGGTGGAGAAAGTTGGTTACTCAAGGGTGGTCCTTGAGGTTTGTATCCAAGTCCTCTTTCTGTTTCCAGACTGCCTGAATACAACCAGCCACTGTGCCTTACTGGCCACAGTGGGCTTTATTCCCTCAATCCTAGGTCAACAATAAACCCCTCTTCTCGAAAATTGTCTCTTGTCATATATTTGGCCACAGCAATAAGAAAGGTAAGTAATGCATTACCACTTAGTTGCTCTGGTCGTGCCTACACCATACTGCCACTAGTCAACTGCCCACCAAGCCCTGCTTATCTATCACCTGCTTGTCTGGTCCAGTCTCTGTTACTGACTTTCTCGGTCTCAGCAGAAAACACTAACGAGCCTCTATACTAAAACGTCTTTTCTCTCTGGCTCAAGGTTAGTCCTTCAACAATTTGTTACCTACTCCGCCTACCTAGTTGGCTTTCAAAACATCAGATGAAGAGTGGAATTACACTCATTTTTGAAGAATACACTGTTGAATAGTGTTTTAAACTTAGATTTATGCTTAACATGGCATAAAACTAAAAAGCAAGTCAATACATGGCTTAAGGTCTAGAAGGCGTTAAGTGCAGTTACTTGAAAAACCCATAGGTAACAAAAACCATAATCGGTGGGGCAGTGGTGGCACATGCCTTTAATCCCAGCACTCAGAAGCAGGGGCAAATGGATCTCTGAGTTCGAGGCCAGCCTGGTCTACAGACTGAGTTCCAGAACAGTCAGGGGTACACAGAGAAACCCTGTCTTGAAAAACCAAAACCAAAACCAAACAAAACAAAAAAGTGAACAAAAGCCTACATAATCAGCATACACTGTTAAAGCCTCTCTGTGCTGAGGGCTGTGCTGAGCTGATCTCTGGGTACAACAGTTGCCATTAGGAGCCATGTTGTTGCGCTCTTCCCCTAGGGTCTGTTACTTGTCTAACCCAGGTTCTTGGTCTCACTGACAATGTCTGGTGTGCACTCTGCTTTGTGGAGGGTGCCTCAGAGTGGTTGGTTGCCCTTACCACATTTCTACCATTATTGCATCCATGGACATGTCTTGACAGGCAGGATGCTATTATAGCTTGCAGGTTCACAGCTGGGTGAGACAGATATTTTTACTTCAGTAATATGCTGTATTAGATATCTTGCTATTGCTATCATCAGATACCACAGCCAAGGCAACTATAAAGTGTTTATGATGATTCAAGAGGGTGAAGGGTACATTGTGGTCAGAATTGTGGCAGCAGGAGACAGGCGTGACAGCAGGAAGAGCTGGCAGCTCACGTCTCAAATTATAAGCAGAAAGCTGAGAAAGTCAATTCAAAATGGCAAAAGTCTTTCAACTCTCAAAGGCTGCTTCTAGGACATACATCCCCCAAAAGGCCACATAACTTTGGAGTCTGCCATACACTGTCATTAGCTGAGAACCACTTAAGTATCAAATTCCTGAGACTGGGGGACAAGTCATTCAAATCTGCACACATGCATGGTACCTTCCAGCAATGTGGACGCTAGCAAGTACAAACACTGGGTATACCTGCACTGGAACTGAGGGACATGCTAATTTTCTCAATAGTCAAAAGGTTATTAGGTTTCACTAAGGAAAAAGTCCTATGTAAATATGAAGTAACATCCTGAATCTATCCATTTGCTCTTCCACCAGAAGAGCAAAACATTTTGAATTCTGATATTGCTGAAGAAGAGGAAAGGTGTGCCATGAAGACCTCATGTGGGAAGGTTGGTTAGGGAGCACCATTATCAGTTAGGGAGCACCACTATCAGTTAGGGAGTATCACTATCAGTTAGGGAGCACCATTATCAGGCCTCTCTGACTCAATTACCTAACACATCAGCCTTGGGATACCTCTAAGCAGTTAAAAATGCCTGTGGCCTTTGTCTATGCCTTTGAAAGATAGCAAAGCATGTTTGTGCAGAACAAACCATCCCCAATAAATCCAGGGGGCCCTCAATGCCTGACGCTGATGTTTCAGCTTTGAGCCAGAGATAAAAAGTCTTCAGCATTGTGAGCTCACCAAACCCCGTTATTCCAAGCTCAGCCTTGGCTAGGAGGCCAAATGAATGCTCATTACACGACATGAACTACAATATGGACTTATATTCTGACAGAACACAGCCAGCATGTCTCCCCCTGCCACGCACAGTCATCCAAAAGCAAGGTATCAGTACTGTCCATGCACATAACACACAGGACTTGACTTTTGTCTTAGTTTCTATTGCTGAGATGAAACACCATGATCAAAAGCAAGTTGAGAAGAAAGGGTTTATTTGGCTGACACTTCCACACTGTAGCCCATCATTGAAGAAGGTCAGGATAGGAACTCAAACAGTGCAGGAACCTGGGGGCAGGAGCTGATGCAGAGGCCATGGTAAGCCTGCTTACTGGCTTGCTCCTTTCTGGCTTGTTCAGCCAGCTTTTTTATAGCACCCAAGACCCCAGATCAGGGGTGGCACTAACCTCAGTGGGCTGGGCCTTCCCCCATCAGTCAGTAGCTAAGAAAATTTCTCACAAGTTTGCCTATAGATCACATGGAGGCATTTCCTCTGTTGAGGCTCCCTCCTCTCCAATGAGTCTTGCTTGTGTCAAGTTGACATAAAACCAGACAGCACAACCTTCCCATGTAAGCCCAGATGAGATAGCAAACACAGGACATCAACATCAACAGATACATTCTGGAGGAGCACACGGCAATCACCTGACATCAACATCAACAGATACATTCTGGAGCACATGGCAATCACATGACATCAACATCAATAGATACATTCTGGAGGAGCACACGGCAATCACCTGACATCAACATCAACAGATACATTCTGGAGGAGCACATGGCAATCACCTGACATCAACATCAACAGATACATTCTGGAGCACATGGCAATCACATGACATCAACATCAATAGATACATTCTGGAGCACATGGCAAAAGCCTGGCTAGCACCCGCGACCCTTGGCCAAAGACAGAACTTAAAGAAAGCTAGAGCTCAAAATGGTGGAATCATGGGAAAGTTTGGGAGATGGAATGGGCGTTAAGCCAAACTATTGAAAAATCACAAAATTTAGTCTATTATTTCTCAGTCTTAAAAGTTTAAGGGCTTTGATACACCCATATGCCAGAAGACTATTATGAGAAGACGGATGGCTACTTCTCACACATGCTAACTTTTTTGTTGTTTCAGATTGTTTTTAAGCTGTGAGCAGTTACTCATGATGTCGTTAGGAATTATGACATACAGCAGAATATATTTTTCTAAACAGCTTTCAAAAAAAATGACAGTTGGCATTTTATACGTCTGGCTCATTCCATTTGCAGAAATTAAAACTTTGGCTGATGGTTTTTCAAAACCCATCTGATGCTATTTGCCTCTGGTAAAATTAATAGAATATTTTTCCTCTAAATCTGGAGTCTTACAAAGACACTGTCCCTACTCCTGGGTGAAATGGCTCAGAGGTTCCCAGGACACCAAGTGTGGAAATAGGCAGTATGATGATTCCCATGGAATGTGTGTGGGAAAGCAGCCCCAGGCTAGCACTCTGACCTGTCCAGAGCACCAAATGCCACTATGGAATATCCTGTCCTTTCCCGAAGAGAAGGGTAATGAGTAATTTAAATAGTGATTTCATACTTGTTTCTGGGGGGGTAATAGATAGCAAGAAGCTGTAGGACAGTCCATTAGATTAATAAATGTCTTAGGCATTTTCAGAAAGAAATAACGGAGGAAGGAAACTTTCCCTGAATGTGGGCTAGGGCCCCGAACTAAACGAAGAGAAAATGTAGAAAGCAAGCTGAGCTGGAACTCTCTTCTCTGCTTCCTGATCTACCCTTGTATGAACAAGCAGTCCTTCATGCCCACTGCCATACCCTTTCCCACCATAGTGGACCTTATCCTCAAACGTCCTCTAAGATGCTTTGTTTCAAGTGTTTCATTACAACCACAAGAGTAGCTAATACATAGACAGACTCAACATCCCTGCGAGGAGGTCTGACAACTCAGCTTTGCCCCTGACTGACTGAGGAAACTCTCATCTGAGGACTGTCGATCACAGGGTAAATTAACTCACAAAAATGAAATCGCACAAAACCTATTAGAAGCTGGTATGAGCCTTGCTTAAGGCTCCTATATTTTAAAGATAACAACTTTGGGACTGACAGACACACATACTCACTCTGGGACACGTAATGGCTCTCTGCAGCTTTGTCTTCATGCCCATCATATTCCCTGCTAGACAGCTGCCTGTTGGCTGTCTCCAGTCGATCTATAAACAAAGGAGGAATAAGCCCAAGTCATCACACAACAGAAAACTACAGACAGTGCCAAGAGCTGTGTATCATGACAGGGACAGTCAGGTAGGGCCCAGAATGAGCAGTTTTGAGGCAGGGACAATGCTGTGCTCTCCAAGCTATCATAAGAAAAACCTGGGGGGGGGGGGTTGCTGGGAAGATGGCTCGGCCAGTAAAGTTCATTCTGAACAAGCACAATGACTTGAGTTTCATCCCAGCACTCATGAGAGCTGCATACAGTGGCATGCATCTGTAATCCCAGCTCTGGGAGGTGGTGACAGGAAGATCCCCAGGGCTTCTGCTTGATGGCCAGCTAGTCTAGTTCTATCAGCCAGCTCCAGGTTCATCAAAAGATCTCCAGTCTCAAAAAAAAAAAAAAAAAAAAAAAGAGAGACTAGCTAGATAAGAAGACTAATCATGAAGGCCAGAATGCCTGAGATCAATTCTCAGACCCATGGTTTGCATCTGTAACCCCAATCCTCTTGTAGTTCATAAGCCAGCTAGTCTGGAGCATTAAGTATGGCAGAAATAAAGAGANTGAACAAGCACAATGACTTGAATTTCATTCCAGGACTCATGAGAGCTGCATACAGTGGCATGCATCTGTAATCCCAGCTCTGGGAGGTGGTGACAGGAAGATCCCCAGGGCTTCTGCTTGATGGCCAGCTAGTCTAGCTCTATCAGCCAGCTTCAGGTTCATCAAAAGATCTCCAGTCTCAAAAAAAAAAAAAAAAAAAGAGGCTAGCTAGATAAGAAGACTAATCATGAAGGCCAGAATGCCTGAGATCAATTCTCAGACCCATGGTTTGCATCTGTAACCCCAATCCTCTTGTAGTTCATAAGCCAGCTAGTCTGGAGCATTAAGTATGGCAGAAATAAAGAGATCCTGACTCAACCAGGTAGAGAAAACCAACTCTCAAAAGTCATCCTCTGAAGTGTAAATACACACACACACACACACACACACACACACACACACACGTAACACAATTAAAAATCAGGCAGAGAAGGGCCAAGGAAGACACCTGACGTTGAGAGTATAAAAGAACAAGACACACCTCGGAGATCTCTGTTGAAGTCATGAAGTCTCCTTATCTCGCCTTCGAGCTTGTTTCTCATTGCCTTGTCCAGAGACTCGCGCTTGGTGGTGGACTTGACCAGGCTCTCATAGGCCTCCGAGATACTCTGCAACTCTTTTTCAAACTGTAATAAAGACCTAGCATTAAAGTGGTATTTGTGACAGGGCTTCTGTGATGCTGGCTGTCCAACACCCTGAGTGTGGACACTACATCTTCATGGATGTCTCTCTATGCCTCAGCCTCCATTCACATCTACTCCATCTTCCTCCTGCTGCTCTGTAAGAGCTGCAGTGATCTTGTAAGAACAGTCTCTCAAGTCTGGTCATGCTGTCTAACAGCACCCAGTGAAAGTATCTCACTACTGATAGGAGGATGGGGTAAATCTAGGCATAACTGAAATATCCCCTTAAAAGATTTTATTTACTGATTTTCTTATTTTTTACATGTCTCTCTATGTGTCTCACACTCATGTACCCACACACCATATGTGTGTCAGTATCCAAGGAGTCCAGGAGAAAGTGTTGAATCCCCCAGAGTTCCAGGCAGATTTGAACCACCCAATATGGGTACTGGGAACTCAGGTCCTCTGCAAGAGCAGCAAGTACTCGTAACCATTAAGCCATTTCTCCAGTCCCTTAAATATCCTATTTTTGTACCATCATTTATAATGATTAATGAAGTTTCAGTTTCACATTGGAAGATATTAAAGTGGGGGAGAACTCAAGCATTCCAACCAAAACTCAGACTTCCAGACTTTAAGCACATTCTTTCCAGAGACCCTGCTCCTGTCTCTATGCCAGGCTGGGCTTCATTTCTGAGTGTTGTCTGTCCAATAGCTTGACAGAGAACTAATGCACTTCAACCTAACTATAAACAGATACACAGGAATTGTATAAAAAGGAATTGCAAGGGACTGGATTGAAACTGCAGATGTGAGTTTATTTGCTTATATTTTACCAATCCAAGAATACTAATGGTGGAGCCTTTAGCCTACTGCAAGGACAGAACAACAAGTAGCTGTAACTGCCATCATAACAGCCTAGTAGAGCAGTGTTTCCAAGGGAATACCTACAACTTCTAGCACAGAGCTGGACAGCATAGGGCAGACTGGAATAGATGACAGGCAAGATAAGGGACCAGCTTAGATGCCCATCCAATAGACAGATGGGTTAAAAAGAAATGTGATTTAATACCGTGTGTGTGTGTGTGTGTGTGTGTGTGTGTGTGTGTGTGTGTGTGTAGTTTCTCTAATTATTGATTGGCTAATAAAGATAGCAAAAGCCAATCGCTGGGTGAAGATATGGAGGTGGGTTTTCCAGGCAGGACAGGAGGGGAAGGAGGGAGAGGGTTGGAGTCAGGGCAGATGGCAGAGTAGAGTGGAAATTGCAGATGTAGGTGTCTTGGGGCACCAATAGTTTTTCGCTTTCACAGGCAATGGCGAAGGCCAGGGAGGACAGGGCAGGATAATCTTTGCCTAGCCTTTTAGATATCTGGTCAGTTTTAAAATATGAAGCCTCCAGTGTTTTCCTTCCACAGGGCTAAAGGGAGCTGGGTGAAATAGCCGTTGAGCAAGGAACGGAGACGGGAGCAGCTTATGAAGCTAGCTGTGGGAACCAGAGTTTGTGGGAAAGTGTAAGCAAGCAGCCGGCAGCTGCTAGGCCCGGAGCCTAGCCAGAACCTGCATATATATGAAAATAAATCTATGTCATTTGCAGGGAAATTGATAAGACTACAGATTACTAAATCAGTGAAGCAAACCAAACTCAGAATCACACATAACGTGTTTTTCTCATATACTGAGTAGACTTTTTTAAATATATGTGTATAGGACATGAAGTTTGAAGGGGCTCATTAGGAGAAGACAGGGAGAGAGACAAGAGTGTGCTATAGAGTAAAGGGACCATAAGTGAGGTTGTAGCTCATTATTTTGTAAGAAGACAAGAAAAAAAAAAAAAAAAAGCTCTGAAAGAGCCCAGCACACATGGAGGCTTGTGGCAGGTAAGTGCTTATGCAGGACCGTAAGCCACGGCTAAGAAGCACTGTGCTCTCACCCCGTAACCAGAAGGCTAGAGCCTTGTTTTCAGTCCTTCCCTGTAGTAGACAGGCAATCCAGGTGGGGGAGTTGAGCGAGCAGGCTCCCTTGGTACCAAGGGATTCTCCCTTAGGTCTCCTCACACAGGAGTTGCTTCTCCCTTTATCCCACTCCTCAGCAAGGCCTTTCTGTTTCTTCCAGAGCTATCATGAGCGTCTGGTGTATCCTGAATTGTGTTCATAGAATGGCTGCCAAGGATCCTCCTTCCTTTGAATTGCATTCAAAACAGGAAGTGCCCAGATAGGCCATCAGACTCCTAAGAGCTCTATGATACATCCTATGGCTCAGAAATGAATCCCAAGCCCCTCGTGGTCTCCTGCCAACGACAGCCCATTATTTACCCCTCTCTTTCCCAGGATCTATGCAATTACCTCGGTGTGTCACGTAGGTATGTACATACCTTGTGGAGCTTGTCAGCGTTGTCATAGCAGCCCTGTAGCTCCTGGTGAAGCACACGGTTCTCCTCTGTCAGGATCTCTACCATTTGCTGGGCTCGCTCCACAATTGCAAAGGCATCTGGTCCAAGCTGCTGGTTGGGGGAGGCCGGTGGGGGCTGTGAAGCTGCCAGGCTCATGGGAAGTGGAAGAGGCAGGGAGACGGAGTGCAGAGGACCACCGATGGAAGAGGTCTGAGAGGACATGGGGCTATGCTGCTGCACCGTGGATGGAAAAGGCAGCTGGCAGGGCCGGCTGCAAGGAAAGAAAGGACCAGTCATCAGACTCCAGAGGACATATGGAAGACCAAGGAAGGCCACCAGCACAGGCACTGTCAGTGGCTTCCCTCAGCAGGGGTCAGCCATGCACTTTCTCACACTCTGCTAAGCTAAGCAGCAGATTTAGGCTCAGGTATTTATCATACTCCTCTCACTAGGAAGACAGTGGACCAGGCAGAGCAGGTCTCTGCTCTCCAGAAGAGACAAGCAAGCCATGCTGAAAGTGGAGTCTTATTCTCCAAAGAACGGAATTTTGGAGAAGCTATTTCTGTGTGAGAGGTCAGAGCAAGAGTTTCTCAAAGTCTGGAAGACAGTCAAGAAAGAACCAGGGATTTGGGTGGAAGGGTGAAGTCAGGGAAAGATGTACTTTGGACAAGAGAACTGGCCAGTTCACAAGATGGCAGGAAGTAGCATCAGCCAGCATCACCAAGTGGAAGAAAGCACACCCATACAAAGCACACCCACGGGGCAGCAGTGCTAGACGGGGGTGGGAGGGTCTGTGCAAGCTGCAGCCACACTTCCATAAGAGGCACACAGAGGCCACTGAGGGCTGCCTTGCAGGAGTGATGTGCCAAGAACTCAGTGTAAAGGCAGAGCCCAGGAGAAGTCTGGGTATAGATATGAAGAATGAGAAAAACAAAGATAGAGGAAGATAAAATATTACTTCTAGATATGGGGCTTAGCAAGAAATGGGTAGGGTTACCACTTAATCAAATGGGAAAGTGTAAGCAAAGGACTGGCTTGTTTTGATCTGTTGGTTCCAAGGTCTAAACTTCCAGACTTCACATCTAGCCCAATGATAAAGGACCCAACAGTGTCCTTCAACAGCTCAGTACCTGGTGCTGAATTTCAACTTGGAATCATGAACTTTTACCTCTGGTCTTCACTCCCCTTCCCCTCCCTGCAAATTCTTCAGAATTCTGTCAGCCTGTTTCATGAGAATCACCATGTTTTCTTTCAAGCTAAGCCAAGGGCTCCTCACAGGAACCTGCACAGGTACAGGAACAAATGGCAGTCATAGATCTTGATATTGGGTTCTCCCATCCCTGCCATCCCTCTACAAGGTGTAGCTTTCTTGTTAATCTCTACTTCCAAGTCTTGGAACTGGAGGATGGGTGATGAAACTCGACTGTAAGACAGCTCTGTGTGCTGGCACAGCCTGTACTCCCAGCACTTGGGAGGCGGAGGCGGAGGCGGAGGCGGAGGCGGAGGCGGAGGCAGGAAGATGACCACAAGTTCAAGGAGAGCCTGGGCTACATGTGATCAGTTACAGGGCAGCCTGGGCTACATGTGGTAAGTTACAGGGCAGCCTGGGCTAAAGAGCAAGAGCCTGTCTCACATAACATAAATAAAAAATTTAAAACTCTGGCATCAGTTCAAAACTGCCTATTACTTCTGTCAAAGGGTGAGCCTTCCAGAGAATATCACTTACATGTGTCACCCTCTGTAACTTGTGGTCACCCACAACCAAAAATCACAGCAGTGCTCCAATTTCCCACCAGGAGGTTAGTGAGACCTAAAGTTTCCTTTTGAGTACATTTTCATTAGACCCTGGAGACTGTCATGGCCTCCACGTCATAAGCATGTCTCACAGCTGTGATACCTCTGAATGCTAGCTCCTTGTAACTAAGTGTCAATTGCTGCAAGTTTAAGCATCTTCTTAACCTTCCTGAAGATGACCATGGACTGATCCTGGCATATTACGCCACCGTGACTGACCTCAGGCCTTGGTTACTAAGATCAGCCTTTCCCACCCAGCCTCAGGAGATGCTCCAAGTTGAATCCCCTTCCATCTTGAGTTACGAGTTCCTTCTCGATGCCGTGCTAATCAGCTGGGTCTAAGCTTCCTTTCCTAGTCAGGGTAAAAAATCTTGGAGCACCACATTGCTCTTTATTTCACACGGGACATTCCCCTTCGTTCTTCCTCCCCTCAGCTGGAGTCTAAAGCGCCTTCTTCCCTCTCTGTGAAACTATAAAACCACTTAGCCTCTCTTTAGACCAAGATGTTAGATGCATCTGTGCCCATTCCACATGCTGTCTGTACAAGAGGGTGCAACCCTATCACAAGAGAGGACAAACCATGAGTCTTGTACACACTCTGTTTCCCCAGGTCATAAGAACTCCTGTCAAGCACGGACCCCAAACAAGTGACTTATTACTGCTCATGGCTACCTACAGGCAGTGAATCCCGCACTGCATTTTACACAGAAACAGGGTATTTTAGAAAGAGCCCAATACTACAGTTGCAACAGTGACTTCAAAGACTGATGCTCCTTTCGTACCTCTGATGCATCTCCTCACAAGGCAGGAGGGTAATTAAACGGCTGTCCTTAGAGCCAGGGGTGGACAGCTATGCTCTTGGATAGACTGTGTAAGGGTGGGGTTTCCATCTGAGATTTACTTAAATCTGGGTTTGAATCCACTTAGTGAACAACACCTCCTCAGTTCTCTCTCCTGATAACAGGAAACTCAAGGGGAAAGATGGAAATCAGATGATGACAACCTAACACTTACCTAATACCTTCAAAAGGCTGTAAGGATGCAGGGGGAAAATACGTGTTAAGCTTAAAAGAAGAGGTCAGATTGGAGGTCTTCTACCAATCAGCAAAGCAGCTTCACTCAGGAGAACTTTCCAGAGGAGAATGAGAGAATTCCTCTGTTCCTAAGGTCCACTACTCAGGCAGCCAGAGCTTTGGACTCCTACAGCTGGACCAGGTGGGACTGGGCTTAGTGGGAGCACCCGGGAGAACAGGTACGCACGCGGGCAAGCATTCCAGTGCCAAGGTACAGCCTGTCCTCAGCTGAGACAACATAATGATGGGTCACCACCAGAATAAACACTTCCCAGTTATGGGGACCAAAGAGGGAAAGAGGCCCTGGGAGTCAACATTAATAAACCACATGACAATCCATGAGGCACTTTCCCCTGTTGGATCATGGTAGAGCATCCCGCCCGGCACACACTGCTGGATGGTGCCAGCTGTGCTCTGTCGCTGTATCTGGGCATGGAGAACTCATGAGACACTCTCAAAGCTTTACTTATGGCTAATATCTACTAAGCCCTTCCTACATCCAGCTACTGTGGTTAGCCTGGTACAGGCATTGACCTTTATAAAATAGGTATCAGGCTGGTGAGATTGCTCAGTGGATACAGGCGTCCCACCACCAAGGCTGACGGCCTGAGTTTGTTCTCAGGTTCTACATGGTGGAAGCAGACAATCAACTCTCACAAGCTGTCTTCTGCCTCTCATATTCACACATGACATACATGCTACTGTGCACATGTGTGACACACCCCTACACATACACACACACACACACTACATATCACTATTTGTCTATTTAGAATAAAACAAGATCATAGGAGACAACCTCCAAAATACAAGAGATGAAACACCAAGACAGTCAGATGTGTTGTGTCTGTAGAGAGCATCCACCCCACACTCCCTGTCTGCCAGGTAGACACTTTCTCACCTTACCAAGCACCGCAAGGGGAAAAGCAGGCATGACTGGCCTAGTCCCAAAAGGTCAGGCAGGTTCGGCTCCTTAAATGGCCAACGGAGCCTTAAAATACTCAAGCCCGAGGCCACGGTCAGGTAAGAAACAGGAAACTGCATGATCTGGATAGTGGTGTCCTGAGAGATGCCAGAGCAGAGGCTGGCTCGGTTGGTGCTGGCCTGGGCCATTCTCCCAGAATTTGTACCTAACTCTCCCCTCTGAGCTGCCAGGGGAGTCTTAGTCACCCCAACGACCCCGACAACCCACCTGCGGCCTTAGGCTCTATCTACTCTCCAGTTTATGCTTTAATGTTACCTAACATCTCACGCCTGTTCTTCCACCTAATTATTAGTATGCGACCTTTCCAAGGATAGAAGCTTATGACTCAGTGACTTGAGACACATCATTTCTGTTAACTGATTTAATCCCCAACTCTGAGACAAGTTGGTTCTATTTGCTTGATTGCTTTTCAAAGAAGAGACAAACCTTTGACAGTCTGTGAAGGAGACTCGCATGCCAAGCAGATTTTACTTAGACTAAGGAATCATCATGACACAGTAGCATAGTAATCACAATAACAGGGCCTCTCCCCTTCTCGTGTGTGGAGGTCACGAAGCTTAACTAACGGTGTTACTCGGTTTGGGAAAACAGGCTGTGAGTAACATTTGTCCCTCTCAATATGCACCAGTCTTTATAAGAATATTTAAACACATTTTTTACATTCTACCTGCAAATAGATGTGTCGTGAGTAGCACTGATTTAATCTGCTTCACACCAACCTGGGCATCCACTGTTCCTATACCAGCTGCAGTGTTACTCTATTTCATAAGTATGTAAATTAAGCTCCCAGGATTTACAGGACAACCCAGAGATCTGACATTCCATACAAAGTTGAAAACACTTCCCAAAGCACACATGCCCACCACACCAGGGCCCTCCAGTCAGCACCACGGAATGCAGGCAAAGGACCTGAGCAGCTCAGGGTGCCACGAGGACACATCTGGACCCCTCACCCTCAGATCTCACTCCTGCGTGTCCATCTGAAACAGAAGCAGGCCGCTGAGTACTTACATGTGCTCTGGGTAAAGGCATTACAGACTTGAAATGAGAAGGAAATCGTCTGGTGGGTTTATCTTAAGTACTTGCAGAAAGGTAATACTTTCAATACCTGGATTGACTAAAGAGTATGAAGATTCTGCTGTTTGGACTATGGGTGCACGTCTACGTGCTACATACATATTGTTAGTGAGGATGTGTGCATGAAGACTTGGGTGCGTGCATGCGTGTGTGTGTGTGTGTGTGTGTGTGTGTGTGTGTGTGTGTGTGTGTGTGTGAGTATAGAGGATACACACATGCCAGGTGTCCTTCCTGAATCACTCTCTGCCTTCATTTCTGGAGACAATCTCTCAATGAAACTGGAATACAGATTCAGCTCAGCTAGCTGGCTGCTTCAAGAATCCTCCTGCCTCATCCTACCAGCACTAGGGTTACAGGTAGGCCCCATCATGCCAGGTCCTAGGGATCCAAATTTAGATTTTTCAAGTTGTGCAGCAAGGCACATTACTGGGTGATCCCCTTAGTACAAAAATGTCTCTTAAATATTTTAAGTGAATCAGCAAATAGACATCTAAATAAATTTCTTATGCATCTTTTAGTATTTCAAAAGGGTGCTGGAAAGGCGGTCCAGTGGTTAAGAGCACATTCTGCTCTTGCAGAGAACCAGAGTTTGGTTCCCAGCACCCACACTGGATGTCACATACCTGCCTGAACCTCCAGTTTCAGGGGGATCTAATGCTGTCCTCTAGTCTCAGTGGGGCAAACATACACACACACGCACACACACACACACACACACACACACACACTCTTATACAGAGACCACAAACCACACATGCACACACACTACACACAGACACATATGTACAGGCACACAAAAACACACACATGTACAGAGACCACATACCATAAACAATACATGCACACACACTACACACAGACACACACACACACACACACACACACACACACAGACACCACACATAATTTTAAAAATAGAAAGGTGTTAAAATAATTGTAAAAATGTAAAAAACAAAACAAAAATAATTGTCTAAAACAGAATTATGCAAGAATGACTAGCCTCTAAATTACAAATCCCAGTTTCTCAAAATTAGTTCAACTAAACTAGTTCTTATCCATGAAAAGAAATCTGATGACTACTCTAAAGTTTTAGATATTCTAGTATGTTATATCACAAACTAATATAAGTTGAAATTATTAGTTTTAAAATTAAAAAAACAATCATGAAAGGAACTTCTGGGAAGTTTTACACACCTGCCCATACAGTATTTACATTTTGTTGTTGTTTGTTTGTTTGTTTGTTTGTTTTTGTGTGTGTTTTGTTTTGTTTTGTTTTTTGAGACAGGGTTTCACTATGTAGCCATGGCTGCCGTGGAACTCACTCAGTAGACCAGGTTTGCCTTGAACTCAGAGAGATCTTCTTGTCTCTGCCTCTGTAGTGCTGGGATTAAAGCCATGCACCACCACTGCCCTGCTTCTATTACATTTTTATTGATTATGTATACATGCTTATGTATGTGTGCATATATGGATGCATGTACATGTATGTCCATCATGGCACATGGACAGAAATCAGAGGATAACTTGAAGATACAGCTCCACCAGAGGATTCTTGGGATCCAACTCAGGTCCAGTAGGCTTCGTGGGCAATTCCAGAACTCAACAGTGTCAGAGAACTTAAGTAAATGCCTAGCTGTCTCCACATGGCCACAGACCAGCAACAGGCAGAGGTGGAGCTGGAACTGCAGGCTACATTCTGTGCGCTAAACTCTGTACGGATCTACAGGTCAGTCATTACAAAACATGGTTCATCTCATTGACAAACACTTTGTGAAATACAACAGGAAATAAAAATAAGTGGGTAGAGAGATGAAGAATGTGATTAGTTTACAAAAGAGAAAGTTAAAACACCAAATATATATTTTCCAACAGATATATGAACAGAAATAAGTATTGAAACAAGTTCTGAATGTATCTATGAACAACAAGCTTTTGTGCAATGCTTTTAAATTTTCATGAGTACTCTTGTCACTCCAGTTGGGTTTAGTTTATTATGAAAGAGATCATACTATACAGCCCAAGCTGGCCTTGAGCTAATGTAGATGTTAAAGGTGGCTGTCTCCAGTTAGGGGGACTGTGGCTCCACTCAGGGCAACTACGGCTCGCTCTTCCTTCCTTCTTTCTTTCTTTCCTCTCTCTTTTTATCTTTTTGCTATTTTTATAGGATATATGCAGCTTTTTAAAAAAATTCCTATTATGGTTCTTCCTCATTGTCAACTTGACTGGATCTGGAGTCACCTAGGAGATAGGCCTTTGTGTGTATGTGTGAGAATGTTTCCCAAGTGGTTTATTTAAGGAGAGACCCATCCTGAATATGGGCAGGGCTGTCCACCCTAGAGCCCCAGACAGAATAAAAAGAGTAAAAGGTCCAACCAAACACTGTGTTCATCCCTCTCTGCTTCCTGATAGTACACATGACCACCCAGGCGTGACCACCCATGCGCTGGAAGCCACACCTCCCCCACCATGGCATCCTCTTCTTAAGCCAGCGGCCACAAATAAAGCCGTCCTTTCCTAACTTTCTTCTTCTCAGTTATCTGGTCAGGGTGAGGAGAAAACAACTAGCAATTATCACCCAAGTACTATATGTATATTCTATAAAAATAAGAAAAGACAGACAAAATAACCACCACTGTTATTTTAGTAATTAAGATGAAATAATAAAAGACCACAGGAAAGAAAAAAGTCACACATTTACAGTGCTTTACAACACAGAACTATCAGAAAACTCTCTGACTCTTAAAGCAACACAGTGTTTTAAAAGACTTTAATACAGACTGAATTTGATAAGGAAACTGGAGAAAGCCTATCTATCAGGATAAACATACTTACACACATACACACACATATGTAACTGCTACAGTAAACATATTATGATCATGTCAGGCAGTAATGCTGTTGGTGGTAGAAAAAAATGAGGAGGAAAGGGAATGTGACATTTACCCCCAGGGGATGTGACATTTACCCCCAGAGGACGTGACATTTACCCCCAGCCCCAGCTACTTAACTTGCTGCTGAGGCAGGACCACATGAGCCTAGGGGGTCAAGGACAAGCTGGGCAACAGGACAAGATCTCTCTCAAAAATACACTAAATAAAAAGACAAGGAAACTGAGGCTCTGCGAACTGAAGGCGCACAAGTCCCCACCTGCTGGTCCTGCAAGCAACCACGGCTTTCATAAATGCTCAAATTAAAACTCTTGAGTTAACTGAATCCAGAATCCCTGCTATGTGGGTGGGTCTCTCAGCCTATCTGTTTAAAGAAGTTGCCCTGCTATGCATTGCAGCTGGGGCTGTGTCAGGTTTCCTGGGAAAGTGACCTGAACTTGACCCTAGCTCTTTAAGATTCCCACACCGCAGTTATTTCTCAGGACACATGAGGCACTACATTTAATGGCGTTTTGCCTAAATGCTGTGGGCTGTAAGCATTGAAAAATAAATATCTCTCTTGCTCTCTCTCTCTCTCTCTCTCTCTCTCTCTCTCTCTCTCTCTCTCTCCCTCTCCCTCCCTCCCTCCCTCCTTCTCTCTCCTCTCCTCTCCTCTCCTCTCCTCTCCTCTCCTCTCTTCTCTCACCTCCTCTCTTCTCTCTCTCCCTCTCTTTTCCTCTTTCTCCTCTCTTCTCTCTTCTCCTCTCTTTTTCTCCTCCTCCTCCCTTCTCTCTCTCTCTCTCTCTCTCTCTCTCTCTCTCTCTCTCCCTCCCTCCCTCCCTCCCTCCCTCCCTCTCCCTCCCTCTCTCAGAAGGGTCTAATACAACCTTGGCTAGCCTCAATCTTGCTAGGTAGCCGAGGATGACTTGGCTAAATTACTGACCCTGCTACCTCCATCTCCAGGAGCTAGAATTACAGGTATGCACCATCAAGTCTGGCTGACACTCCTGAGTCATGATAATAAGCTCAGCGTATACAGTCGAACTTAAATACATAGGCTACTTGGCCTCATTTTCACTTAGGGAAGCATAGTTTTAACGAAGCAGCCAAGGGTTTAGTTTACCCACTAATTCCATGTATTGGTTCATTTTCAAGACTGTATAAACTACAAATCCTAATTTACCATTTCAGAAGCACACACTCACCCAGATTTCCCCTCTTTTCCCAGCTATTTCTATTAATCTTGTAATACATTACTTGCCTGGCCCATAGTCAGACTGGCCATTTCCACATGCCTCTGCACACACTCCTGATAACATTGCTGTAATTGCTCATTGATCAGATGTGGTCCTGAGCTCTCCTCCCCACCTGGCTCTCCCTCCTCCACGGAATGCCATTTGCCATGTTCTCGGAGAGTGACCATCTTAGGGTGCTGTGATACAACACCATGACCAAAAGCCACTTGGGGAGAAAGGATTTATTTTGCTCACAGTTCTATATAACAGTTCTTCACCAAAAGAACTTAAGAGGGCTGGTGAGATGGCTCAGCGGGTAAGAGCACCTGACTGCTCTTCCGAAGGTGATAAGTTCAAATCCCAGCAACCACATGGTGGCTCACAACCATCCGTAACGAGATCTGGCTCCCTCTTCTGGAGTGTCTGAGGACAGCTACAGTGTACTTACATATAATAAAATAAAATAAATCTTTAAAAAAAAAAAAAGAACTTAAGATAGGAAGGAACTCGCGTAGAGCAGAAGCTTGGAGGCAGGAACTGATGCAGAGACCACGGAGGGATGCTGCTTACTGCCTTGGCCTCCATGGCTTGCTTAGCCCTTTTTATAGAACTCAGGAACACCATCACAGGGATGGCCCCACCCACAATGGCCTGGGCCTTCTCATATCAGCCACAATTACGAAAATGTCCTACAGGCTTGCTGACAGCCAGATTTTATGGAGGCATTTTCTTAATTGAGGTTCCCTCCTCTCAGCTGACTTTAGCTTGTATTGAGTTGACATAAAACTAGCCAGCACAATGATCCTGTGATACTGCGCACACACACACACACACACACACACACACACACACACACACACCAGGATATTTCTAGGGAAGAAATGTATCTTGATAGAGAATGTAGTTACTGTACAATCTAAGCATGCTACAGTTTTCTCCAGTCACAGCATGGGTGGTGGTGATGTCATGCCTCTTACAAAAAGCAGGAAGCCAGCCCTGTGCAAGGAAGCCACTGCCCCCGGCTTCTCAGAGCCCTCAGCAGCCTGACACAGAAGGCTGGGGACAAACACAACCATTCCTTCCCTGCTTTACAGGTATCTACTACCAAAGGTCAAGTCAGTCCAGCCACATATGGGCAGCCACTCTTTTCTTTGTTTCTGGGAAGCTGGAAATCAAAGCCTCTCTGCTGAACAGGCATAACAGGGACATGATGAAGGGCAGAGAAGACAACCCACCCCAGGCTCAGCAGGCAGAGAAAGACCGTCAGAGTCCTTCACCAACAGTTGCTACTGTCTCTTCTTAAGGGGGTTCTTACTAAAACAGACATTGGGTCTAAACCACATTCCAAGACAGACAATCTGTTGCCTTCTCCCCTCCAACCCACCCCTGCCATAATTGACTGTGTAGTTCCTGAATTTGAAATTTCTAGTTGACATATTTCCATATCAAGAGGTTAGACACACCTGTAGCTCACAGACTGAATCTCCCTACAAATTAAGTTTGTCCCTATTGTCTTCCAGGATATACTGGGGAAGGAGTCTGGTGAGATTCTATAAACTAATGACAAATTCACCAGGTAAGTCAGGTCAAGTAAAAACTTAAGTGTGTTTCCAATGCATGTTCAGTCATGAGTGCTTAACTGGGGGATGCACTATGTGTAGCAAGGGGCTCTGGGCTTGCTACGGCTCCTACACTACCAAGCTGTTGGCCATGACTTGTTTCTGGACCCTCTCTCTTTCATCAGGTTTTGCCTACATAAGAATGGGCTATTTAATAGCACCTCTTCTTTTTTTTTTTTATTAAGGTTTATTTATTTTTTATTTTATGTGTATGGGTGTTTTGTCTGCAGGTGTGTTTGTGGACCTCATGCACACTACTCGAGGCCAAAAGAAGTGCTAGGTCCCCTGGAGCTGAAGTTAGATAGCTGTGAGCCACCATGCAGGTGCTAGGGACTGCCCTGGGGAACAGCAATGCCCTTCGCTGCTGAGCAATCTCCCCAATCCCTAGTCCCCATTTTTTAAAATTGTTGTAGCCCACAGTAAATATCTGCACCCAGTAAGTCCTTGGGAAAACCCCGCTACAGTGCTCCATGATTACACACAGAGCTGCAGAGAGCCAAGCATCTGTAATGGAAAACTCAAACAGGTATTAGAGAAAAACAGGTTTTAGTTCTATTTTATACATGATCCTGATTAAAGTATATAAACGATAGGAGCAAAAACATTTTCAAGATTGATAATATCTAGCTAGTAAATCCCATGTTTTACCATGTTCGTGGTTTACTGGGAAATAGGAGATCAATATGAAATTTTTAGCAGCTCTAGTTTTTCACTTTCATTTTTAACATGGAGCCCTTTTGGGGGGGGGGGGCGGGAAGACTGCATCTTGACTAATATACTCTAAACTGCTCTAGTAGAAAAATCCAACCACCCCTGGAATTCATTGGTGCCTTCATTCCCATTAGCAGCTCATGCTACACAAGCCAAGTCACCACAGAGTGAGTCAGAATTAATAACAAGCGTTTGCTTTGGGGGTGGAGGGAGTCACCGTCCTCAACACGAACAGCCCAAGTCTCATCTTGTCCTCACAGTGACCCACTGTCAATTCCAGATGAAGACGAAGCAAGCTGGAGCAGAGAAAGACCTGCAGCACATCCTCTTGTGATCTTAGCACTTCTCCTCATGACCACTTGAGCTCACTAACAGAAGGGGCCACGATACTGTAGGTCAGCTATGCTTGGGCCAGTGGCTGCTCTCACCAGTTTATACAGAAGTTAAAGGGGATAACATCAACTATCAGAGTAGGCAAAGAGCTCTGAGCAACTGGGAGTCAGACCCTCACTCTCCTCCCAAGAACTTGAATGTATTCTTCATATTCTTCAAACTCATCTCAAAGAGGAATAGGTTGGGTCAAATTGCTGGGTATCCATTAGATCCTAAGCAGGGCCTGAGTCAGGGCCCATCCCAATCCAGGAGTCTATGCTGCCACGCACATAGTGCACACCCAATAGCCTGCAGCTTCCTAAATTATCACTATTGGTGGCAAGCACACAACCACCTTAAGCAGAAGAGAAGGAGCAGCCTGGTAAGATCTGAGTAGCACTGCTTGCCTTTGGACGGTGTATAATGCCACATGCTGAGTCTCGGGTTCAAACCCTAGAGTCCAGGCTCTGCTAACCACGTCTGGAGCAGGCCCGTGTAAAGACAAGTTTGTTTGTTTGTTACCTAGCTGACCAAAAACTGCACTGCTGGAGCCAGGCTGGCCCACCACAGCTGTGCTTACCACGGCTGGCTCACCAAGTGGCCTTATAGCCCTGGGGCGGGTCACAATGGCCTGTCTGTTGGGCATGTAAATTCCAGTACCAAGCTTATCAGGGCACCCTGATCCCTCAGAAATTCCTTTTTCTGATCTCGGGATTTGGAAGTGAAGGTGCTCTTCATAAGTCACCAGAGAGACCTCTAGGAAGTGCCTCATGCCCCACTGACCCACCTTACCTCATGGTTTATTGCCATAATACAAACAGGTCCAGCTTCTGTGCTGCCAGAGATGGCTCTGCAAGACCCCTGGCCATGTTTGTAGAGGACCTGGATTTAATTCCCAGAATCTATAAGTAGCCCACAACTGTCTGAAACTCCAGTTTCAGAAAATCCGATTCCCTCTTCTGGTCCCCGGGGGAATCAAGCGCGGAGACAGCGCTCAGACGTACATTCAGGCAAAGCATACAGATAAACACAAACAATCAAAGCCTGTGAGCCAGCAAGGAGGAGGGAAGCTTTATCTGGAGAGACTGCCCATCATTAGCAGGATCTTCCAGAGACTGAGAGAAATGTTTGGGATGACGTTGGAGGTGAAGGTTCTCCTTTGGTATAAAGAGGAGTTGCCGGGTGCCATGGCAGGGTCAGATTAAGCACATGCTAGGAAGAATGTAATGCACTCTGCTGCTCCTGAGGGCTTGGGCTGGTCAGGATGCCTCAACACTGAGATGGCTCATCTTCCTTTAGACTGCATTTGGACTCACCTAGAAGACATACCTCTGGGAATGTCTGTCAGGGTGTTTCCAGAAGTTTAAATGCAGAGGGAAGACCTATGGAATATGAGTAGCAACACATTCCCAGACTGAATAAAAACAATGGAAGTAAAAATCAGCTGAGTGCTGGCACCCCCCAGGGCCTCTTGCTCCTGGTTAATACACAGAGGTAAGGAGTAACAGGGTCCAGCCATTCCCCCAGCCCCTGAACTCCATTTTACCTTCCCGGCCGTGACAGATGCCATGCTCTCAAAGCATGAGCCAAAACAAGACATTCCTCCTACATGTTTCCTTTTGCCAGGAATCTGGTTACAGCAACAGAAAGATGACTATAAAGTCCACGTGTTGTCAAAGTTGTCAAGAGCTGAGGAGGACATGGCCATCATCCAGCACCTTCCCAGCCACTGGGGTCACATCAGGAGCTCCATCATATTGAATTTAGCTACAGACAAATGCTCTATGATGACAACACATCCAATAATAGCAGGACACACCTGTCCTCTTAGGGCCACCCTCTTCCCGCACAAGCCGAGTAGCCTTCTCACTGTCCACGCCTACATTCTCCCCAGAGGCTCCATGTCCAACGACCTCAAACACATGCCCTGCTCCTCAGCCATTTGATCAATCACAGAAGCCTCTGCTCTATTTCCCTGCCTTTCATAACAGACACCTCTCCTCTACTGCTGTCTCCACCTGGACACCCAGTTCTCTGAAGTACCAAATCCTTTCCGGAAAGCCCTCGCAAGCCCAGTCTCCCAATCTAACCATCCCACATCACCAATCCAGTTACTAAATACCAACATGTAGTCTCCACTTGAGGCTTCTCACTCCTGAAGGTAAATGCTAACTATGAGAGAGCTACACCACTGTTCACAAATTCCCTTTCAAACACATTCTCTGTCTCATCGTACTACACCTAAACACCTGAGTGGTACACCATTGCTCTTCAGTCCAGACAAATTCACATGGCTTCTCGGCCACCTCCGGAGGTGGCCCTTCTGCCTACTGATGCCTACGGTGATTGATCTTTTGAGACCTCAGTCAGCGTCGCCCTCTCTCAGAAGCTTTCTTGTTTATTTGTTTGATGTTCTGAGACAGGGTTTCTCTATGTAGTCCTGGCTTTCCTGGGACTGACTCTCTGTAGACCAGGCTAGAGCAGAGGCAGCCTGGGAATCTTTCTTAATCTTGAGATTTTTGAGCCTTTCTAGCCTATCCAATTGCCTGGCGCTTCTGGCTTATCTTTACCCTGAACATCACACTGAATGGCAGTGATGTGTTCTGATACTGGTTTCCCCAAAGACAAGGCTTCGAGGGCTCTTGGGGGAGTGAACATGCTTTGAATCTGTAGATCAAGGCTGCACAGAATGCACACATAGGAAGAAGTGCTGAACTTACCCATCAATCAGAAAGCACACTTACACGACAAGCCAGTAAGATGACTCAGAATGAAAGGTGGAGAGGCTGAAAGCTGAAAGCCAGGCCCTGCTGCTCAGCTGCCATCTCTGGGCACCTGACACTAGAGGACTTCCATGGTCTTGTCCATGCCCATATTCGAGCATCCAGAGTATTTCTTTTTTTCCTCTTCTTCTTCTTCTTTGTAAAAAATGTGTGTGTGTGTGTGTTTGTGTGTGTGTGTGTGTGTGTGTGTGTGTGCCCACAAAAGGCAGAAGAAGGCGTCTTTAAATTTTATAAGTATCATGGTGCATGCCATAGTCTCAGATTTGAGAGGCATAGGCAGGAGGCTTGTGAGCTGAAGACCAGCATGGGCTACTAAACCTAGTAAGACCTGTCTCAATAGACAGAGGCAGGAAGAGGAACGGAGGGGAGAGGGAGCGGCTCTATTAATGTAACAGAAAAGACTACGAATCTTTGTGGCTGGAAAGATGGCTCAGTCAGTGAAGCGCTTGCCTTACAAGCACAGGGACCCCACTTCAATATTCAGAACAGATGTTAAGAAAGCTGGTTGCGATGGCACATGTTTGTGTGTTGGTAAGGCAGAGACACATAGGTCCCTGAACTGCCTAGCCAGCCAGCCAAGACTAACTGGTGAGTTCTGGATAGACCCTGCCTAAAAAGCAATCAAAAAGGGTGGACGGTACCAGAGGAGCAACACTCAAGACTGTCGACTTCTTCCTGTGGTCTCCACATGCACCTATACACATGTAGGCACATTCGAGCATACCTACATACACCCCAACATACACACACACACACACACACACACACAGTAATAATACTTCTCAGGAATCAACATCCCCATTCATCCCCAGCTGCCCTCTGCTAAGAATGGAAGACGTTCCAAGCCTCTTCACGTACCTGGGCCCACAAATGGCTTATTAAATACTATGGACAAAATTTTTGATAAAAGCTAACACTCCTCACAGAACTCCAAACATATGGCTGAGCTTTGCAAAGCTGAATAGGTAGTTACCTGGTGACACCATACTCCGGGGGTGGCTGATACCTCAGGACAGCCACTTCTGTTCTCGCAGGCTGAGGTGCTGGGTAAGGTTTGACCATCTCATGGAGTACCCCAGGGTGCTGGTCATTGTAGTAAAGACCGTGATCTTGGTTCTTGTTGACTGGGGATTTCATTGGCTTGGTCTTGAAGGGGTATTCAGGTGGAGGGCCACGAGGGTCCAGTGCTTTACAGACAGGCTGAGCTGGGGATGGCTCTCCTCCAGCTTTGAAGCTCTTTCCATTTCCAGAGCTGGGGAGGTGTTGCTTAGCCCCATTCCTCTCCAGCGACAGCTGCATGATCCTCTCACTGAGGGACCGGACATGGCCCTGCTTTAGTTCTTTCAGGGCCTCATCTTTATGCGCCTGTCCACTGTTGGCCCGGTTCACTGTGGGCCTCCCCTCAGTGCGGGACTTCTGACTGGTACCTCCGGCCATGTAGTAAGTGTGGCTAAGGGACCCCTGTCCCTGCTGCTGTTGCTGCTGCTGCTGCTGCTGCTGTTGCTGCTGCTGCTGCTGTCCCCTGAAGAACTGGGACTGGGCCTTGGCTTCCTCATATGTGGGGAGCTCCTCGTTGTTCTGCTGAGGCTGTGTGGACCGGACCTGGACCTGCTTCTCCATCACCGTATTGTCTCCCTGATGCTCTTGACCCTGCGGTTCTTGGCGGGCCGACTGATAGACCATTTGTGGGTCTTCTTGAGTGAGGGTTTCCGTGGAAGAAAAGTTAGTGGTGGTATGGGCTGGCCCTGCACTCCCTGTGGCCTGGTGCTGAATGGCCAGCAGGTTCATGTTCTCAGTTGGGGTGCCATAGCGCAATTGTTCCTGGATCAGCCGCTGTAACACTCTTCCAGATGCTACATCCTCAGAACCTCTCATTTCCACCTCGGGTGTCCTCAGGAAGTTCGGGGAGTGGAAGCTGGAGAGAGGGTCCTCTACTGAAAGACAAAAGGAACTGAGCTAACAGGCTGTCCCCAGGAGACATTGACTGATACTCTAATCAGAGTATCATTTAAAGACCCATCCTGAAATACCTAAGAGTGTGTTTCTCAGACTTCCTGGGCCTCTGCTCTCCCCTCCCTTCCCTTTTCTGTCCTCTCAGTGATTTGATCTACCTTTCCATATCTCCTTTTCCTAACAGGACCACTCTGGCAGAAACTGACATTGTCTTCCCACTGTAAAAACAAAAATCATTAGTCACATTAGATAGCACCCTCAGGCCTCTGCCAGATCTCTAATGATGGCTCTCCACCACACCTTTCCGTCTCTCAGAGCTGTCCTCAGAAGGCAGCCAACATTGGCTGTCCTCAGGTTCCAAATACCACACACTGATTAGTAACCAAAGCCAACCTGAGTTTTCCAGCTCTCACATTACACATGTAACTTTTCTGGAACACTCAACCTTGTTTGCTCTCTGTTTAGAATGTCTTCCAATTTAGCATTTAGATCACTGTCTCAGTAACCACACTTCCTGGCTCCATTCACTCTACTGCCTCCTCAGTCTGGATTACCCCAAGCTCTGCGTCCCCCTTTGCTCCACTGAACAAAATTTCTACCCTTGTCTTCAACTCCTGAGTCAGGACCCCACCTCTGCAATGACAGCCGCATCTACCAACACATCTTCCCTCCCTCCCTGACTCCTGTATCCTGTATCTTGTTGGTTTCTTGATTATTATTTAGATGTTTTACACTGAGTGACAGTAAGAAGCTAGAAACAAGCAAGCCCTACTTTCTGTACCAAACTGCTGTCTTGTCCATCTCTCTTCCCAATGTCCCCGTCCCCAGGGGCTGGTTCCTCCTCTGCCTCCAGTCCACCCAATGTTTTGTTTCCTTCCCTGTACCAGAAACTAGTGAGTTCCAAGACAACCAGGGCTACCCAGAGACACTCAGAGAAAGTAAACAATAACAATTGCAGTAAACAATGAACATGCCAAAGAAAGACAGAAAAGGCAGGTTCCCGCCATCTCCTTCACTGAGTGAGTGTGTGCTACAAACCTTCCATTGTCCAGAACACTGTTGGGCGCCTAAAGGGGACAGAGCATTGATTGTCAAAAACACAGATCTACAAGACTGAAGGGAACAAGTGTCTTCAAATAAAAATTTTAAAAGTTTAACTAAAACTAAAATTAAAATACTGTAGAAAAACTGATTTAAGTGGATGGATAATGAAATGAATGGATCTTAACAGGCAGGGAAAACCACCACATTCCTTTTACATTGGAAAGTGGGGAGAACATTTATGAGGCTTCATCTCTCACCATCACCCTAGGACAGTAACCCTGGAGAATTGTTTGAAAGGAGGAAGTACCTTAGTAAGGTTTTGAATTTCTTCTGAAGTTCTGACTTATTTTTTAAAACAAAAACTGGAAGCAGAGAAGGGGAAGAGGCAAAGGACTTGAGAAAAGGTGGGGAAAGCAATTCGAAGTTGAGATTTAGAACTTAGAATAGCTGGATGAAGCAACTCCGAAGCCTCCATGTAGGAAGACAGGAAGATTCCCTCTCGTAGAGGGGGTCACACAGTGGAGCAAAGGAGTCCTTTCTACTGTGGGAAGGGTGAACATGCATGTTTGAGTGGGTGTCATGTACGTGTGGGGGCCACAATCTCAGGTGTTGTTCCTCAGGAGTAGTCAGCCTTAGTTCTCCTAATAGAATATTCTTTATTTGTTCTTTGACAATGCCATACATGTAAATAATGTATTTTGAGCCTACCTATTTACTACCCACTTCTAGTTTCTCAGGCACCATCCATTCATACCCTTTTACCACCATCCTCTTCCTCCCTCCATCCTTCGCTCATCTTTCCTTTTATTTTTGAGCCCGTTCTGTAACCCACTGGATCCGGTGCCACCAGCCCAGGCGGGACCCTGGCAGATCTTGTTGCCTTGGTCTTCTGCATGTCTTCGGCTGCTGTGAGTTCAAGTGTGCAGCAGCCGTGTGAGGAAATCGGCATCTCACAAGACTCCTACTCCTCTGCGGCTCTCACACTCATTCTGCCCTCTCTTCCACAAGGTTCTCTGACCCCTGAGGTTGGGGAAGAAGGTCATCTTGTGCTTTTGAGACACAGTCTCTTACTGGGACCTGGGGATCAATGACTAGACCAGCGAGTTCCAGGGACCTGTCTCTCTCCACCTCACCAATGCTGATGCTTTACATTCTGGGATCCAACTCAAGGATACAGCCCAAGACCCAACGTGGAATCCTGAAGCCAAGGACAGTCAGTGCCAAGTCTGTATGTGCAAGGACAATGCCAAGACAATGTGCACACATGCGTGTGTGTGTGTGTGTGTGTGTGTGTGTGTCTTTTTCTCTGTGTGTATGTGTTTCTCCCCCCTTCTCTGTGTCTGTGTAGTATACACCTTTATAAAGTTAACAGCCAATAGTAACAGACCTGATCTGACAGCATGCAGCTGTGACTGTATTTAAGACTTATGAACTGTTTACTTATAGTGCTTTTCAATTAATACTTCCAAATTGCCATTGACCTTGGGTAATGAAAGTGGTAGAAACTAAAGTCACAGGCACAGGGATTACTTAATGCAGAAGAGATGAAAACGAGACGGTTTAATCCTCTGTGCACCCAATATGCACTCCAACAGTAAAAGGACTTACCGCTTTTCCCCCTTAGGCCTCCACTTGCCTCCACTGTCAAAGTAGATGCTTCATGCCTCCCAGAATAGAGCTGTAAGTCTGGGTAGAAGTAGGTGGGGTCTTCTAGAATCTGCACAGGACTGCTGGGGCTGTAGCAGATGGGGGGAGGAGCTGGCAGAAAGAGAATGATGTGTGTTGTTAGTGCCAATCACATGCCCCACTTCCTGCGTGACTCATGTCCCCCACATGGCAACTTGAAGTGTGACTCTGCCTATTTCATTCATAAAATTCCAAAGCTACTTCCCAGAACTGTCACAAATCCAGCCACCCACCATGCTGACCCACAAGCTTCCAACAACCACTGAGCGAAGGCACAAAGCTGTCACCTCGGGCCTGCATCCAGTCTTCTGTGGAGCTGTAGGAGGCGTGAGGTTTGGAATGGTCAAGGTAGAGGACAGAAAGAAACACAGGAGTGGAGCAGGCCAGAAAAAAGAAAAGTGAGAAGAACAGCTGTCTCTCCAAAAATATAGAAGAAGGAGAGGCCACTTTGCCGGACCATGTGTCAGCAAGAGAATGTCCCAGGCTGAGACACAGTGTGCTCTGGCTCCGTGAGAGGCTTCTGAGTCTCACGTTGCAGTAGAACCAGTGACCTGGGCCTGGGCCTGAGCCAAGCCATGGCCACTCAAGCTCCCTTCTCTGCTACACACACACACACACACACACACACACACACACACACGTACACTTCTTTTTCAAATTACACTTGAGGCTACACTTAGACCCACAGCCACCAACCATGAGAGCCCACTTCAGGGACACTGACAGCACATTTGCCAATTGTAGGAACTCCAGCCAATCCACCACTTTCCCTTCCTGCTCTGTCTGATATACCTCTGTGTGGACGCTAAGATTAAAGCCCTGCTCTGTCTGATATACCTCTGTGTGGACACTAAGATTAAAGCCCTGCTCTGTCTGATATACCTCTGTGTGGACGCTAAGATTAAACCTCTGCTTTTTTTTTTTCCTTCCTCAATTTACTCTGGAGAGTCTTGTTATTATTTATTAAGACCCTTGCCTGAAAGATAATTCCATTTGAGAATAAAAGAACAATGTTCAGAAATGGCTTCAAACCAGGCACGTGAAATTTCTTCCTAAGTTTTGCACAAGACCAGAGCTACTAGTGTCTCATGACATCAAGGGCCAAAGATAGGACTATTGCCCCCTCTCCCTGAGTCACTGTGCCTCAGAGGTGAAATACCATTTGTATGTGCTCACCATATCGTAGGTACATCTGACCCATAAAGATAAAATTATGATTTCCACCACTGAAATGCTTATCTTGTAAGTTTAAAATAAAATTATTCTAACTGGGCCTTTCACCTTAGAGATGATTACACACCAAGCATGAAAGACATATTGTACCAAGATCAGTCTAAAACTACACTCCTAAGGCAGCATACTCTGACTGCCCTGAGGAGAAGGGGGATCCCTTTCTGGGCCTCGTCTTTTACAACCATAACTCTGAAATCCTACAGCTAAAATTGGGTATTCTAGACAGCTTTGATCTAAAGTCAATCCTGACATGGTTTCTAGCTGCATGAGTATCAAATTGAGGGGAACAAGGCATAGGCCTGGATGCATATTGGAGACTTGGAGTACTTTTCAAATCCCACACAGAGTAGGGCCCAAGTAACTGTATTGTGTGCATGCGTGTGTGTGTGTGTGTGTGTGTGTGTGTGTGTGTGTTTGTGTGTATGTGTCTGTGTGCTTGAGTGTGGGTGTCTATGTATATGTGTTCATGAATGTGTGTGTTTGTATATGTGTGAGTGTGTGTTTATCTTTGTGTGTGTGTACTTGAGTGGGTTTGTGTGGGTTTGTATATGTGCATGTGTATGTGAGTGTGCATGAGTGTGTGTGTGTGTTGGTACATGTTTGTGTGTGTATGTGTGCATGAGTGTGTGTGAGTGTGTTGGTGAGGGTACATTAGTGTGTGTTTATATGAGTGTATGTGTGTATGTGTGTGCATGAATGTGTGTATTTGTGTGTTTATGTGTGTGCACACAAGTGTGTATATGTGCATGAGTATATGTATGTGTGCATGTGTGTTTGTGTGTGTGTATTTGTGTGTATATATGTGTGCATGTGTGTGTGCATGCATGCCTGCATATGTCTATGTGCATGTGTGTTTGTATGTATGTGTGTTTGTGTATGCATGTGTGTTTTTGTGCACATCTGTGCATGAGTATGTGGGTATGTGTGTATTTGTACGTGCCTGCATATGTATATATGCATGTGTGTGTATGTATGTGTGTATGTTTGTGTGCATGAGTCTGTGTATGCGTGAATGTGTGTGTATGCATATGTATGCTGAGAACTGAACTCAGTGTCTAGTACATACTAGGAAGCATTCTACCACTAACTGAGCTATATCCATTTCTTGCTTCTTAATGTATTTTTATTTGATAGAGGCCTTACTAAGTATGACAGACTGGTCTAAACTCAACTCAATTCTGTGGTTCAGGAAATCCTGAACATGCAACTCCCTGCCTCTGCCTTCAGAGTAGTTTAGATTGCAGCCAATTACCACTAGGCTGAAGCAGATGGCTGTCTTTTCTAAAGCTCTCAAAATGACTACAATGTGGTGAAGTTTGGGGATTTCTAAGCTAAAGGGAAAGTGGGGTACATCAGGGACAAAATAAACAACAAAACACGGCCGCCCACCCTTGCCCTGCAGGCTCCTGTACCAAGTAGACATGAGAGGGTTGGGCGGAGTCAAGAGCTCACATGCTCCAATCAAAGTGTGGTGTTTTCTTAAAATCCTGTGCGGTCAGAAGTGGTGTGGGGCAGCATGCAACAACTTTACAGGCTATTGTCTAGCTGAGTGACTATGAGACCAAGCTTTGAATACAACGAAGACATGGATGCATACAAGGGGAACGAGAGAATGTGTGCACTTTTAATATAGCTCTCACCCTGCATTAGCCATCACAGCTACAGCAGCATTCATAGCAATCATTTCTCTCTTTCCTGTGGCTGGCCATGAAAAGGTGAGCTCAGGAGCTCCAAGCCACTGAATAGTAGTCCTTAAAGGGACCTGTGTTCAGAGAACACCAAAGATGCGCTTCCTTTTACTACACCGTCATCAATGAAAAAAAAAAAAAACCTAGTGAAAACACACACACATGGACGGACAGATGGACAGACAGATGGACAAGTGGATGGACAGGTGGACACTGTGCCCTGTTATATGGGCGCTCAAGACATCTTTCACACATACACGGGGTTCATACATTTAGCAACAGACATCCTCACAACTGCCAGTGTTCTGGGTGCTGACGAAAGGAAAGAGGATCCACAGAGAAGAGAAGAGGCCCTGCAGATGAACACGCTAAGGTGGTTTATTCCAGTCCAGCAAGAAACAGCTGGGCTAGCCAAGATCTGGCCCTGCCTAAGGAACCAGGGTCAACATCATACCAGGAACTGTGACAGTGATGCATAGCTCGAGTCTGGATCAGATTCGTGGGTCTGAGAGCAAATGTCTACGTGATCTTGAGTCCTGTCCCATGTCCATCATCTTGAACGGGGACCTTCTCCAGCAAGAATTCATTATTATTATTATTATTATTATTATTATTATTATTATTATTATTATTATTCTTTCTTCTTCAAGCAAAATGCTGGTCCAAGGATACATGAAATAAGATTCTGGAAGCAGACACAGCCTGAGAAGAAGGTTGTTTTCTTTGCTGGCACTTGCTTATGGGGAGCAGGAGCTTCAAGAAGCCACAAAGCCTTCCAGACACGGCTACCACCCAGAAGGCCCCTTCACAACCTGGCTCAGACCCAGAGACCAACAACCCAGAGTAGAAAGATGAAGGGCCTCTCATGGCTTGCTGGCTCAGCACTCTATCTGTATGGCACGGCTGTGTGGAGAGGTTCATAAGGACTATGTCCACACAAGGCCCTCTTGTCTAAATAGGCGACTTACGGTTACCTAAACTCTTGGAGGCCAGACCCTCTGCTGAGGGTTTTGGACACCAGGCCAAAGCACTGAAAAGTAGGCCAAGGTCAGCATAGGGTCTCAGGTCTCTGGGAAAGTGGTCTGAGGCCCACGGAGCTCCCAGTGTCTTACCAGGAGGGAAGGCAAGGGTCTTCACTGCTGTGCTCTGGAATTCTAGAGAGTTTAGATTTTCCACAGATCGACAACCGCAGGATCCCCGCCCCCTCACTCCCATCCTGAGCTCCAGGGCTTCTGGCTCTCTCCTGAGGTACTGGAAACACACTTCCCTTCACACTTCTACACTGTTTCTTCCTTTTCGACTGTCCTTCGGGTCTTCAGGTGACACGACCCGACCAAAACTTTTTCTCTCTAGCTTGAAAACAGATGCACAGATAATAAAGGGTATCATTGTTTAAAAAAAAAAATGACTTAGAAGGAAAGAGGCAGGTCAGGGGACTATAAGCACCATCGCAGCTCCATTCCTGTGCTAACTGATGGGTTCCCCAGAGGCAGATCCAGAATCTATCACCATGCCAACTGAGCAGGCTTAGAAAGCTCCCTTAAGGTTTAAACTCTAGACATCAGTCTCCAACTGCCATCCAACACACACACACACACACACACACACACACACACACACACACACACAGAGAGAGCACATAGCGCGTGGAGACACTGGTACATCTCTGTCCTTAGGTCCCTTTCCACAAGCTACATCTTGCATACATAACCTTCTGGTCTATCACATCAAGGTCAGACTTTGTTTGATTTCCAACACAGTCAATCATCAGGCTCCTCCTCTGGCTGTCAGTCAATCATCCAACACAGTCAATCATCAGGCTCCTCCTTTGGCTGTCAGTCGTCTTCCTGAGCTCCTCAGCATCCCTGCATCCTGTAAACACATCACCTTCATCCTCCAGTACTACCCCTGTTGTCTCACACACTCCCTTCAAATGCTTTAAATTTTCAGTAAACCCTCCTCCACGTGCCTCTGCTTCCAGGCACAGCACCTCCACAGTCTCCAAGCAGCCTAGGCTTGGAGGACATAGAGCTTACCATTTACCATCAGCAGCTCAGGACTTGGCTCAGGTAAGGTAGGAAGCTGCTACCACCTTCATGAAGACAACACCTTGGAAGACATGCTGTGTCGTGGATTTCTACCAGTGGCATGCACAGTTAAATGTATTCTCTGTTTACACAGAGAAGAAAGCTGTGTTCTCTGGGGCACTCTCAGTACCACATAGTTTAAAGAAAATGTTAGCAGTCCCTCTCTGAGCATCTCCTTCACTCTTCAGCGTCCTAGAATGTGCAGATGTTTCCTGTCCCCTTTGCAGTTAATACTGGCACTTTGGGATCTACAGACTAGAGGAGCCCTTTTTTCAAAGATGCCTCTGACAGAAGGACAATAGCCAGGTGTCACCAAATTTCACAACTTCCTGATAGTTCCATCTCATCTAAAGCTTCCCACGCACCTCGCACCTCGGAACTACTTCACCACCAGATCATATAACCGCCTCTAACTTTATAACAGACACATGGAACACCAAAGCCAACTCTGCAGCTTCTACCTCATCTAGCAGAGGGCGAAGGGATTTGCTGAGTGTGTCAAAGCCTCAGAGTTAAAGTTTGTGTCCTGGCTTGGCTCGGGAAGAACTGGAGGTTTTCCTGAAGTGTGGAATACTCCACTCAAGGAGATTCACACTTGAAAACATTGGCTGCAAGGGAAGTGGAAAGCCCAAAAACACAGCTGGAAGAAAAGGGATGAGCCAAGTCACAGCGCAGGCACCTGAGACCAGGTGACACTTGCAAAGGTAGCCTCCTTACACACCCGACACAACACACCTGCACACAACACACATGTGCACGTAACACACACCTACATACAACACACCTGCTCACCACACACACCTGTGCACATAACACACACCTACATACAACACACCAGCTCACCACACACACCTGTGCACATAACACACACCTACATACAACACACCGGCTCACCACACACACCTGTACACAACACACACCTCCCTAAGAGGAAATGAACATTGCCTTCTCATTCTCTTTGTCCCTGAAAAACATGAGTGAAACACAGGGTTTAGTGTGGGGAGTAACAAATGAAGCTCCCATGAATCTCTGCCCCATACAAGGCATGGTCTTCCAAACTGGCATCAGACTGGAATCCTATTCCATGGGTCAAGCCTTCTACTCCAGAAAACACAAGAAACCAATACAATGATGCCTGTTTAATGTAGACTCCCTCAAAGGGAAATGTGTGACAACTAACTTTAAGCCTGCCTAAAGTTTAACTTAGCTGTGCTTACATAGAAATGTTTCTGATATATTATCAGTGAGAACCAAAGTGTTGGACATGTCCAAGAACAGTGTGCACGCACTATAGGAGCTGTAAATACAAAGAAATAAGAGAGCAGGTCCTTGCCCTTAAGATACCAGGATTTGCTTCTAGAGAACTCCGTGCACAGTTGCCCAGATCCTGAGAGCCAGTGCACTGATAAAGGAGCATACGGCTTTGGATGACCAGGAGTGATCGCTGCCCACAGAAACTTAAGGGATGTCTGTCTAGCATGAGAAACACAGACTGTGGCACTGAGTCAAGCCAATGCTTCTTATATTAACAACAGATAAACAGAGAAGCAGTGTGAGGGTCAGGGGTCAGGGGAGGGGAAACACAGGAGCAGACGCCACCCTGAGCATCTAGAGAGCATTGTCACAGTTCTTGGACATTGTTTTCACAACAGAACTGGGAGACTATAACTGTAACCTGCAACTGTGAGCTAAAAACCCACTCCTCTCCTCAACTGCTTTCTGTAAGGGCTTTTATCACGGTAACAAAGACGGAAGTAGGACAAATACCCCTTGTTCCACTGACAACAGCAAGATCCTGCTGCTCATTTTTGAGAAAACACTGACCAAATACCAACATCAGAAAAGCCGCTGCTTGTTCATCGTTCTTCCATGACATTTTAATTTTCACATTTGGCTCCGTAGTTAAGAGCACTGGCTGTTCCAGCAGAGGACCTGGGTTGGATTTCCAGCACCCACAGGGCAGCTCACAAGAGTCTACAACTCCAGCTCCAGAGGATATGATGCCCTCTGCTGGCCTTTGTGAATACTGCATACACACGGTACACTTAATATACAGGAAGGTAAATACTCATACACATAAATGCATCTCTCTTTATTTAACTTTCCCTTTGAAATGAGTTCATTAACTGTGCTTTCCTCCACTTCTGGGAAGAGGCAGTTCCTGTTCTTCCTGGACACAGGATGCTAAGCAGTACTCAAGTTTGAGATGTGACTACATTAAGCATTTACACTGCTAGAACTAGAATGTTCTTAAGTGAAGGTACAATATATTGTCTCTGGCTCTGGAACAGTCAAGTGTGGCTCTCTGACAACTGCTAGGGTTCCCACAGAGATACCACAGCACTGTTTCTGCACCTGGAAGAGATGTCAATATGCAAAAAAGAAGTACAAATGCATAGAATTGCTAGGACAGTGGTGTTTAGGCCCCAGGCATCTCCCAGGGTTCCACAGGACACTCTGAGAAACACACTTCTGTATCACACACTTGCCCATCCCTCCAAGGATTATTTCTATACGATGTGAAGTGTAAGGATTTTAAGATGAAAATGCTGAAAACAGTCTGTAATTAGAAATGGGTTCTCTCAGCCCAGGCACAGGGGTATGCCTAGCACCCCTGGTGATCACTGAGGAAGGTGGAAATGGGAAAGATACTGAGGAGACTCAAGACACCAGGGCAGAGTGACTGACAAGGAAAGAGAGTGACTGTCACAGAACACCGGTGCAGAAGGGGGAAGACAAAAGATGTAACAGCCAAAGATATGCATGCTTTGGGCTTTGTTTTGCGAAATCTGCTTCTCGGTGTCGCAGTCCCACACTTCATCCACTATGACTCCTGACATCAGACCTAAGATGAAAATCCTCACAACTACTACTTAGGCTGTAGTGATCACTAAATAAGACAAGGGCTTTGCATGGTTCCTGTACAGAGCAAGTGCTCAGTAAAATTTACACCGTTAGATAACATTAGGGAAATTCATGATCACAGGAAGCTGGGGAGGTGGTTATCTCAAGAGAGAAAGAGAGAGAGAGAGAGAGAGAGAGAGAGAGAGCGCACAAAGTAAAGGAAAACCTGGAGTTCTCCAGAGACTCTTTCAGGCCCTCCAAATTACCTGGCTACTGTGCATGCCAGTCCAGAGCCAAGTGGTCTACAGAGGTATTAGAAGCCAGGATCTAAGGGCCACAGCCCCTCACAGCTTGGTGAAAACAGGGTGCTGGATGGGGTGGGATACACCTGCCTTCTGCATTGCAAAAAAACAAAAACAAAAAACAACCCTCTTGTGAGCCTTTGCTCTCTAACTTTTATGGTCATCTGTGGCACAACACTGGGCCAGCATGCACGAAGTTCTAGGTTCAATCCCTGAAGGCTGAAAAAAATGTAAATAGAGAATAAGGTAGAGGGTGACTAAGGGTGGCATCTGACTTTGACCTCCACATGCACATACATATATGTATGTGAACATCAACATATAAACACGCACATGAAAATATATAAACAAAAAAAATGTAAGTTTCATGGGAGCAGACAGCTGGTACTCATCCAGTATCTGGTACAGGGAGACCTTAAATATTGTTTTTACCGTACCTGCTCCTGCTCCATTACAGTTGCTGTGATAAAAATATTCCTATAGAAAGCATCTTGGCAGAGATTTTATTGTCCTACAATTCTAGGTAACGTTCATAATAGCAGGGAAGTCACAGTGTTAGAAGCTTGAGACTACTCCACATCTACAGTCAAGAGTTCAGGGCAGGTGGGACACAAATGCACCCAGGCTCCCTACTGGCTGCTCAGTTAGAAGGCATAGAGGCCATCATGGAGGGAAATGGCTGGTGGCAGAAACACTGAGGCAGTAGTAGAAACATGTCCACAATCAGGAAGCAAACCATGAACAGGAAGTAGAGCTGGGCTATGAAGCATCAGGGCCCGCCTCCAGTGACTCACTTCCTCTAGTGTAATGAGGCTCCACCCCCCAACCGGTTCAGGCCCTTTTAAAACATCTATAGCAACTGGGGACACCAAGTGTTCAAATACCTATGGGGACACTTCACATTCCAACTTCTGTATCCTTTTTTGCTTAACTTGTCTAAAAACAAGATACAACACTGCCCTCTGGTATCCACACCCTTGACACGCGCACGCGCGCGCGCGCACACACACACACACACACACACACACACACAAGCTGCCTCAGCACTATAAATCTGTTCGCTTTATGAGCAGCCTTTATTTAAATCTCTGCTTTGTGTTCCTAAACTAATAAAATGATCTTAGTCACTGAGTAAATGTCACCAGAATATAAATATGTGTTTTATTTCTTTTTCCCCCCTCCAAACTCCTGGAATTTACTTTGGAGAAAATGTAGAAACTTCACAGTTTTGAAAATAATCTCATTTTTTTTAACTCAGAACTAAGAAAATATGTATCTCAGAGTAGAGCATTTAGACCTATTCCTACTTTCATGCTCTATACATCCCAGGGTCATATGTAAATCTGTTTATGTAATCTGAAAACAGCAACATCCCAGGAATGCCTACCCTTAATTCTCCAGTGCCCATAATTCCACAGATCTAAAAAAAAGTGCATTTCTAGTATGTCTGTCCTTAAATCTTTCAACTTTTCCCTAAATCTCCAGAATGAGCAATGAAAATGTCAGAGATACTCAAGGTGTGTGTGTGTGTGTGTGTGTGTCTGTGTGTCTGTGTGTGTGTTTAGGCATTCCCAGGGAAACAAGCCTTACCAGAGAAGTACTCCTTCCACAGAGCCCCCAGGTGGAGGGGACTGGCTAATGAGAAACGTGGCCCCAAAGCCCTTAAGGAAGGGGAAGAGAGAGGCTTGCCTCAAACCTGCATCCCTGACCCACTCCTGAGCACAGTCCCCAAGGCTGCCCTAAGTGTACAGCAGCAGCAGGAAACACCTCCTTTCTCACTAGCTCCTGGCAAACCAAGCCTGTAAGATGAGCTGGCAACCTAACGTCCTTGTCTATCTTGGTCTATTCTGAGATGCTGAAGGTAAAGAGGGTAGGAACAGAGAGAGGACAAGATAACTCAGAGGCCGGGAGCCAACAGCAGAAGCTGCCATGTGGTACCTGTGGCAAGCAGGAGCTGGGGAGCTTCAGCACCAAGCCCTTCTCTGGTTGTTGCTGTCACCATCTGTCAACGTGCCTCTACAACATTGTGGTTTAGAATCCCCAAGACACTCAAGTCACTGACTTGTTCCCTTCAGGGACCTCCTCCATGTGTCTATACAACCATAACTACGTAGCCCTTAGCATGCACAGAGGTGGTTGGTAGCCTTTTTAGCATCAGGAGAGATGGCCCACAGCAAATCCAGACACTGCTTGAAAGACACATCAAGGATGTACAAGAGCATTTTGTAAAAGGTTCTGGAAAGACAGAGAACAGTTAGGAGCACTCACTGCTCTTCTAGAGAACTGTAGTTCAGCTCTCAGTACATGCATCAGGAAGCTCACAAGCCTGTAACCCTAGCCCCAGGGGACCCGAGGCTGCTGGCCTCCACAGGCGCCTGCACACAACCTCTCACAGACACACATGCACACACAAAATTAAAACACAATGTTTTAGAACCTTATTTTACAGCACCTTGCCTTTGTCTCCTCTGTAGAACTTTCATACTCACTGTCCTACCTCAACTCAATGCTCATGTAAGAATATAAATATTTAGCAAATCCGTTTATTTGACAGAGACAGAGCGTCTTTTCTCAGGCAGTATTACCTGCCTACAGTGGCACAGACACAGACTTGGCATGTCCTCTGAGTGCCAAGAGATGGGTAGAGGAGAGGAAATGGTGTGTGGGAGAGAGTTTGATCAGAGACACCTGAGGAGAAAGCACAGGGACACTCACCACTTGCCTCAGAAACCAGCCATTCCAAATGGAGCCTTTCCACATCGCAAAGAGGGCTGCTTCAATCCAGGCCCAACTTAAAGGTATAGAACATGGCTGAAGGTGTGTTAAAAACACAAAGTCCTAGGCCCTCCTGCGACGACCTGAGACAGAGCAGCTCCTAGGGCTGGCCTGGCGCCTGGTGTTGTAACAAGCCCTGCAATAGGCTGCTCCATGCCCTCCTCAGGATGGGAATCACTCTTTTTATTCTGGAAACAAAAACCCAGGTCACTGAGGAAAAGGAAGCAGGACTGCCGGTCAGGAGGCTCAGATCACATCCTGGCTGACTCCAGCCTGGGGCAGCGCAGACATCCTGACACCTGCTGAGGTCAGCATGGGAAGGGTATCTTTCTCTACTCCTTCCTTGTTTTTAAAAGGAAAATGGCTGGTTCTACAGAAGGAACTAGATTCTGAATACAGCATCCCAGCTTCCAACACCACTTGATTGATTGATGTTTGAAGCAGTGCCCAAGCTGAAGAAAGAGGGGCTTCCATAAGAATACATACAAGCACACACAACACTATATGACAGTTTGCTTTCCTGCTGTTTGGGTAAATTTTTTCATTACACATATTTTAACTGGTGGGGGCAGCAAATGCTATCCCACCCTGTGGGAGTCAGAGGACAACTTCCAGGAAATCGTTCCCTCCTCCTACCATATGGGTCCCCAGGGAGGAACTCAGGTCATCAGGCTTGGCGGCAGTGTCTTTACCCAGTGAGTGGTCCCATCAGCACTTCCTGCTGGTTTTTTTAGGGGGGGAGGGGGTGGTTACTGCAGGCTCCATTGTGTCCAGCAGTGAGCTAAGTATGGCCTATGTCTTATCTTGTTTTTTTCCCTCATGCAACTTTGAGATACAGGAGCTGTCTTCAACCCCTTCAGCAGGTAAAGGTCCTCAACTGGCTGGCCTCGTCAGCGAGTAACCCTCGTACTTGGAAGACAAACACACACAGAGATTGCCATGAGTTGGAGACCAGATCCTATACTTCAGCCTTTCTATGTGGGAGGGTCAGATCATGAAACCAGAAAAGGGACCATGAAGGGGGAAAGAGAGGACTTAAGGAAGAAGTAAGGGAAGAAAGACCGTGATGGAGCGTGTTGAAGTTACCCCGATGAGGAAATGGGGGGGGAGCAAGAGTGTGGAAGAGGAGGGCCAACGGAGACAGGGTCTGAAGGCCAGAATGAAGTCACATTTCATGCTAAATGTGTTTAACTGGGGCTCAGTAAGCAAGTGTGCCTGCTGCCAAGGTTGACACACTGAGTTCTACCCCCAGAACTCACACAATGAAAAGGAGAGAACCAACTCCTGTAAATTGTCATCTGACCTCCACATGCACACACATCTACACACACACACACACACACACACACACACACACACACATGCACACAATAAATTAATAATTGTTTGCAAGGAGAAATAAATCAAGGTCAACACTAAGACTCCCTGTTTTTAAAAGACATAATTTACAATTTGAATCATAAAGCGTAAGCCTGTGAGAAGCAGACGCAGGCAGTCTGGGGACATGGGCCGAGGCAAGAGACCCTTAGGAGGGACAAACACCAAACACACTATGCATAGAGAAAAAAAATCAGTCAGTTGGACTTTACCAAAATTACAGACTTAGTTTTTCAAAATGGTTCCAGGAGGAAAAGGGAAGGAGAAACCCACACTGTGGGAGAAGATGTACGCCACAGCATGCGCTCCACACAAAGAACGATTGGAGCCCAGTGGTAAAATAAACAACCCAGTCAGGAAAGAGGCACCCGGCAAAGTAAGGGGCCTTTCCCCACAGAGGGCAGCACACAGCAGAGCGGGTATGCAAGTCCGTAGGCATCGGGAGAGACCAAGAAAAGGCACACTAAGCTTCCAGCACCTACTGGGACAGCTAAAATAAAAACCAATGACATCAGGTGGCCAGCATGCAGAAAAGCCAGGTGTGTGCTCTGCAGGGGGGAAGCTAAAATAAAGCAGCTACTAGGGGAAGAGTTTAGCAATCATTTTATCAAAAGTATGGTTACCATATAACCTAGCCTCCTGGGTACTTATCTGAAATGGTGAAAAAAAATATGTCCACACGAAACCCTACTTGTGAGGGCCCACCCCAGATGACCTTTAACAGGCCAGTGTCCAAACCACAGTGCATCCAGACTTTGGAATAATACTTGGGCAATAAAAATGAACCAGCACTGGTGGATCTCATAGAAATGGCAAAGAATAAAGAGCCAATCTCAAAGGTTCCATGTTTCAAGGATTTGTTTACATAAAGCAAAATATTACAAATTTACAGGGAATTATGAATAGGTGAGGTATCACTATGGTTCAGGGACAGTGTGGGCAGGAGGAAAATGTGGGTGCCACCATATTCAGGGAGCAGGAAGAGCCCCCAGAGAGAGACTAGCTCTGCACCTTGACATGGGGCTGGATTCACAGTGCATGGGAGGTGCACGCACATAATGTACACAGGCAGACCAAAGACCCTGGGGACTGCACTAGTATTACGTGAGTTCTGCTAGGGCACCATGATGATATCATGGTCACCAGAAGAGGAGACCGGGTACCCTGGGTCTCACCATTCTCTGAGGCCATCATAATTTTGAATGGAAAGTGAAGACTGAGTGGACCACAGACGTTTTAAAGATGACAAACAGAAATGCTGGCCTAAAACTGCAGTGCCGGGCAGAGGGGGAAAACAGTTGAACATGCTCAGTAACACGGCCTTTAAAAAGCTGTGCTCAGAGACTTAACGGGGACAAGTTCCTAACTCTCATTCCTCCACTTCCTCCTAAACAGAAAGGCGAAAGACCCAAACCTAAAACTCCTGATTGTTGAGCCTCTTGGGGTGGCTGGGAGTTCTGCCCAGAGCTTGTTGATGACTGTCCCCTAGGGTTTCACAAGTGACAGGAGAGTTCTTCCTGGACCCAGCACAAGATCCAAGAGCACCAATGGCTTCCTTCCAGAAAAATATTGTATACTGACCCATCTACCACTGCCAGGTGTACATAGAACCACAAATCTAGGACAAAGCAAAGGCAAACTAACAGGAAAAAAAATCTCTAGGCAAACAAATATAAAAACCTCAATAACCTCAGACAGCAATTTCCAGCAAACATTGTAATCAAATACATCCTCTGACCTGACCTGCCTGACCCTTGCTTTTCAAGGATTCTGTCATCTTCTGAATTCTGAATGAGAAGAACCCTCCAATGTTAATGAAACATTCAAAATACTATGAAAGATCCTGGCCTGGGCTTCCAAATGCACAGACACACACAGAACCCAGGTAGGAAAGAATGCTATCTGAGAAAACTTTGGTAAATGTTCGAAGTATTAGCAACAACAAATTGGTCTGAAAAATCAAAGCCCTGTACTGTGTTCCCTTGATCTGCGTCACTGGGCGTTGAAGTCCTCAGTGCTGTGGCGTTATCCTCTTCAAAGCACTTTCACAAACATCACAAGCACCCCAGAAGACACAAAGCACTCCGGCAGCTCCCTTCTCCCAGCAGAGCCCTCACCTCCCTCCCGGCCTCTGGGGTCACACATCAGGGTGGGTCTGGACACCAGAAAGAGCACAGCCATCCAGTTGGACAAGTGGCCTGGAAGCACATTCTCCACACTCAGAGACCTTCCCAGAAAAGCACTCAAGCTTCTACCTTCATGTGCTGCTGCTGCAGCTGCAGCTGCAAGATGCTTTTAAATGCTTCAGTCTCCACAAGCTCTTCAATCCACTGACACCCCCCAGCACACAGTGACCCCCTCCAGCACACAGTGACCCCCTCCAGCACACGGTGACACCCTCCAGCACACGGTGACACCCCCAGCACACGGTGACACCCCCAGCAC
>LR750475.1:249773-261311 GCA_902729485.2 Mus minutoides | reverse complement strand
CCTCCAGCACACAGCTGAACAGAACCACAAACACCTAGACAACAGTGCCTTCTTTTGAAGAAGAGGAGGAAGGGAGCCACAGGGACAGCACCTTCTCCCTTGCTTGCCACCTCTAGGTGGACAAAGGTTTTCCTCATAGGGAAAAAATGTGGCATGCAAGATGAAACAAAACCAGCTCACCTAGGAACTATGCACACACGCCAGGAACAGCACCAAATAAGAGGTCTCTATAACCTATTCTATGTCCTGTTCCACACATGACCCCCACACACACACTCACACACCAGGAACCCCACCAAACAAGAAGTATCTAGAACCAGAAGGTCCTGCATATGACCCCCCACCACACACACACACACACACACACACACACACACACATGCACGCACACACATACATAAGGAGCCCCATCATACAAGAGGTCTCTAGAACCTCCATTCTATGTCCTGCTGGTTTTCTTTCTGTTCAAATCTATGCAGTCTGTTCCTTTGCTTTTCTTCTACACAGTTCAACCTAAATACATTCTTATTCTAAGAACTTGAATCCCAGAGATCCTTTAATACTGAGCAACACAACCTGGGCCATGTGCGGTAGACAGCCAAGGAGAATCTTAGCCAGCTTGGCAAGATCCACAGCCTAGTTTTGGAAGCAGGAAACCATGAGCGTTCCATACTTCAAGCCCTGACTTTTCACTCCCTCAAAGAGAGTCTTCTGGAATTGTAGCTGTTTAATATTACCCGATTCTAGTTGTGAGCACTTTCGGTGAACAAGTTGACACTGTTTGGAGCCCAGTGGACCTCTGAGGCATCACATCTTCCACCACCACCAAGGACTTTAATAAACAAATCCCACCAAACTTTAAGTCTTTGTAGGGAAACAGACCATGGGCAGGAAGCAGAGGGGCCGAAGGACCAAATACCATCCAAAATGTAAGCATGAAGGCCCAGTGAGATGGAAACCTGTCTCCAGAAGCCGACGTCCAGGTAACCGACACACTAGCCCTGCTTAAAGGCATTTAGACAATACACCCACGACAAGGGCTGAAAGGCAAACATTTTCCAGAAAGAAAAGAAAAAAAAAAAAAAAAAAAAAAAAAAGGAGGCAAGGAATAGGGGCACAGGCCTGAGGTCCTCAAGCAGAGGACTTGGAGAAGGTGAGACCTCATCCCCTAGCCTGGCTACCTAAGGCTAGTACCAGTGGGTTCCCTGCACAGTCAGGGACCGTCACAGGCCGAGGTTCCACTTTCCTGTCTGCCACAAATGTCACGTTCCAAGAAAGTTCAACCAGCTCCCCCTTGGAAAGTTTATGCTTCCTCCCGGAAACCAGATTCTTTCCAAGGCACTGCCAACAGGCCAAGGAAAGCCGGATCCTACCCCTGATTTGTTCAAGAAACTTGTTTGGGGAGAACAAAGAAGGCTCAGGGAGGAAAGGCCCGAGCCTCCGGGCCGGAGCGCGTCCTGGGGTCCAGGCTGGGCGCCCCGCGCGCCTTTGTCTGCGCCAGAGCAGCGGCACCCGCCAAGCCTCCAGATCCTCCCGGGACCATCCACACGGGAAATGCCAGTCCCGTGTCAGGGGCTCGCACACGTACCCGAGTCCTCGGCCTCCCGTGGGAATCCCCCACGGGGGTACTGGGCACTCGGAGGGTGGTTCGGAACCGAATTCTGCTTTTTGTCTTGTTGAACCTTCTGGATCCCTCACGGGACACTCTGAGGCCCCAACACAAATCTGGTTCACCAAGTCCCCACATCTGTAGCGGAGCTGATGTCAGCCTGGGCTCTCGGGAGCAGCCGCGGAGACCTCTCGGCCCAGTCAGGGGGAGCCCTCGCCGACCACCCCCACCCCACCCCGGCTTGAGCTGGTTACCTCTAAGCACAGGCTCGCAAGCTCCCCGGCGCGACTTTGCCCTCCGCATGGGGCGATCATGGGACGATCCTGGCTTGGGCAACGCGGCGGCCAGGGAATGGCGGCAGGGGGATGGCGGCTGGGAGGCGCGGCGAAGGGAGTCTCTGCACTCGGGCAGCAAAGAGATGCCCCGTTCCCCCGCCAGTCCCACCCACCCCACCCCGCTGCCGGGTCCCTGGGCGCCCCGCGCTCCCAGTCGCCAGCGTGCTACCCCGGAGGGTCGCTGGTCTGATCCCCGTAACCCTACACTCCACCCCGCCCCGGCCCCGGCCGCGGGGCCCTAAAGCCCGTCCCCAATTTCCCGTCGCCCCTCCCGGGATTTCGGAAACTGCCGGGACTCGGGCTGACGTCGTGTCTCCCTGAGACCAAAGAGGGAGACTAGCTCCCTTGTTTTTGTCCCCTATTGCGTTTGAATTCCTGTCACACTCACCATTTCTATCCTTTGCTGGAATATGCCTCCGAACTCCAGGCTAGGTTTGGTTTAGGACCAACTTTTCTTCTAAGTGGAATTTCCAGGTGAAAGCGATCCCAGGCCCTAGTACTTCCATCAGGTGGGGCGTTCAGGATAGGAGGGGCTATGATGTGCTCCACTGAGGAGCAGAACAGCCAAACAGACCTTCCTTACAGCCTTAAATGTTCAATGGCTTCCTAAGACTGTACATCCTGTGGCCACAACCCCCAGGCCGCTATCTGCTCAAGCAGAAGCAAAGAATTTGAAGTGCTGGGACAGTGTCTGTGACTCTGCTCCCCCTCTTCGAAATCAGACTTTTCCCCTAAACCACACTCCTTACCCAGCTCTCTGCAAGGTTACACTCACTGCCTTCTGAAGCCATGCTCTAGGACCTTTCTGGTCTGTCTTCTGAGAGCAGAGGCTAGTGGCTGCTGCCAAGCTCCTACTTGGAGGGTTAGGGCATATCAAGGTTTCTGATGGTCGGCTCCCCTTTTCTCCCTTCTTACCCGGCCATAGGGGCAGGGGTCATGTCTGGCTTGTGCCAACTCCCTAAACTCACCTGCTCACAGCATCACCCCCAGTGTTCCATCCAGATTCCATGACAGCCTTCTGATTTCTCAGACAGATGCCCAAATGTAATTGCTGAACTTATTTCTCAAGCACAGGCTTTATTTAAAGTTGCCTGCCTTTGTAGAACACACAAAGCCAGGACACGTGCACAGAAAAGAACAGGGCAGTAGGTCCTCTCTTGTTAAGAATCTGGACAGGAGAGAGAAGAGACCAGCTCTGTGTAGAGGGGGAAGGGGCAGAGATCCGATGGGCAGGAAAAGGAAGCACTGGGCAAGCAAGCGGCAGTGCAGCCTGGAGGGAATTGGCAAGGTTTCTCACCAAGGGTGCTTGGCAAGAGCTGATAAATGGGGAAAGAGTTTTCACTGCACAGGAAGAGACAACCCAAGTAAGTGGACAGTCACAAAGTTCAGGGCTGGGAAGGACTGAACAGTAAATGTACACTGGCTTCCACTTGGCTAGTGCGGAAACTCCCACCCGGCTGTGTAACGACTTCCCTAATGGCACAGAACAAGTTCAGTAGCAAAGCCAAGGGTGGAAACCCATTTGCTTCCTACCACACAGCGTCAATGCTGAGGGCCAGCTCAGCTGACTCTGTGCCCTACAGTCAGCGAGGGGTCAACTGCTTCACTGATTCATCTGGGATGTGACAAACTATAGGTATGGAGAAGAGATAATGACTGGAAGTGGAGGGAAAGGGCTAGTCTACACACCCTAACACCTCTACTGTGTTCCCGCAGAAGGGAGCAAAACTGACCAGTTACAAGCACCAACTCTAGAATACAAACAAGTGCGGGTCACGTCACAGCTTAGTTTGGTGTCCTAATGACCTTGGGCAAGTTACCAAATGTCTCTAAACCTCAGTATCCTCTTAAGCAAAGGGACCAAACTAGCACCAAGTCATGCAAAGAAGTATAAAGTGTTCTAGCTAGTCTTAACTGTCAGCTTGACACAGACTAGAGGCATCTGACAAAGGAGTCTCAACTGAGGGACTGTCCAAATCAGACTGGCATGTCTGTGTGAGAATTGATATAAGAGCTCAGCCCGGCTGGGCTTGGTGGGGCACACCTTTAATCCCAGCACTCAGGAGGCAGAGGCAGGCGGATTTCTGAGTCCGAGGCCAGCCTGGTCTACAAAGTGAGTTCCAGGACAGCCAGGGCTATACAGAGAAACGCTGTCTTGAAAAACCAACCAACCAACCAACCAAACAAACAAACAAAAAAACTCAGCCCACCGTGGGCAGTACCATTCCCTAGACAAATAGTCCCATCTGTATTATAAAGTTAGCTAAGCATGGCCTGTGGTGCAGCTAGCAAGCAGCATCCTCTATGGTTACTGCTGTATTTCTGTAACTATGAAGTGAGTTCCTCTGTCAGAGAAACAGCAAGCCAACCTCTGCCTTTAGATTCCTGCTTTATGTCCCTCAGTGGTCTGTCACCTGTAAGATGAAATAAATCCTTTCCTCCTCTATGCTGCTTTTGGTCAGAATATTTATCACAGCAACAGAAAGGAAACTGAACCATATGGACTCAGTAAATTTATGTTACAGATACAAAGCAGAATGTACGTTACGCATGTATCTGCTGATGTTTCAGTTAGCCTCCCAGAAACCCTGTGAAATGGACAATTTTAGACACTTGCGGGAAGCAATGAGGTGTGAGCTTGGAGGGGGAGGAGATATCATTTCTCTGGTGATATCCAATCAGAAAGATCACAAAATTTTGAAGTGAGGTTTTTTTTTGTTTTTGTTTTTTTTTTTTTTTGCTCTTTTCTCTAAGAAGGCTATCCTGGCAGAGGGTGGGGGTGGGCAAGCAACAGATTTGTGGCCCGAGGCACAGGAAAGGGCCCTTCTGGGAAGAATGTGTCACAAGCACAATTGAAAGACTGGTTTGAGGAAAATGTTAAGTGACTTACTATCTTCTGGGGGTGGGGGGTTGGGGACAAAGGTGTAGAAAAAAACAGAAAGATGGGACTGTATGAACCATCCTACGGGAAGAAAGCACGCTTGCAAATGAAGCAAGGTCGAGGAAGAGGTAGGGGAAGCCCAAAGGCTGTCCTCCATCCAGCACTGTCCTCCAGCCCAGAGCACATCTCTAGGCACAGCCTGTAGGCATTAGAGTCCTCTGAGCTCATCAGGTGCATCTCACCTGCACTCCTCAGGCTGACTCCAAGTGGCTGGATCCATAGCAGCCTAGGAGGGAAGCCCAGCTGGAGGCCAACTCCCGTGACCCTATGTCTCAACCCACTCAAGTGCTAATAATCTCTACCTTGAATGTGGAAAGTGAATGTCCTTCTAGTGAAGTGTATCTGAATCTATTGCTCAGAAACTATGGGCTGAAAGAAGAGGATGCAGCTCCCACAAGGCTGTCTCTATAACGTTTCAAAGAATGTTTAGTTGAAGATTCCAATGTTCCATTTGAGCCAAATAGAAATAAGATATGATGATGGTGACAATGACGAGTTCATGGTGGTACAAGTATAGACTGGCAGAGGCAGGAGGATTGCAGCAAGCTCTAGTCTCATATAGAGAATTCTAGTCCAGCCATGATGACTACTAAGACCCTGCCTAAAATAAATAAATAATTTGTCTTAACTAGCATGCAAAGTAGTGATTCATACCTGTGCTTCTGGGGCAGGGGGCGGGGCAGATCTATATTCTCACACTGAAAGTCAACATCCATTCTAACCTGACTCAAGTTTTCACTTGCTAATTGCCAGGGACGGTGACTGATGGGCCCACGTGAGTGCTGTCTGGGACAAAACAGGATCAACATTAGATACTGCCAATAGACTACAGGCAGGGGCGGTAAAGTGAGTCACTAGGGGGTCAACACAGCGAGTGACTACAGTGTGAGGGTGGGACCAGAGCTCTAGCCCAAGCTCTTCCAGAGTTTGGGGGTAACACGGAGGTAACATCAATATCTGCATCTTAGGAACTTAGCAACAGTCTCCTTTTCCCCCAGAATTTCAAGATACCAAGGACATCCAATACTTTATTAGCATATAAATCCATCCATCCACACACACTTAGCTCCCATCAGAACACATAGACCATGTCTATTGGCATGGCCTTATTAAATGGACACCAAGTAGCCAAAGTAAAAGGCCCAAGCTTGCTAGGGACGAGAAGGATGACAACAGAGGGCGAATCCACAGACTTGACCGTGAGAGGAATCACAGAGCCTCCTTTAGGATGTCACTTCGGCTTGTAGGTCACAGTTAATGACTGTTAAAACAACCAGGCAGCCTTGATTAAAATGACTTCTTTTGCTTGTGGAAGAATCGCTTTAAAGTCTGAGTTCCATGGTACTTTCCAAAGTGTGATTTTGAACTATAGTAAGTAGGAATTTGAATTCCCCATAAACATCTTAGCATAGATGTTAGAACTCACGATGAGTCCCTCAGATGCTCACTGGGTGGTAGGGCTCTCAAGATGCTTTCACAAGTACTGGCTACACCAGAACTGTAATTGCTAAAGGTGAAGAATGATGCTGATAGAAGTCACAGGCGCTGTTGCGGCACAGAGTGGACATGCACAAAGGACTGCAAGGGACCTGAGGACTGACAGGGGCTCTCTGTTACTGCTCTTGTTTGATGGTGGGTTTGTTCTTGTTTTAGGCAGCTCTGGATATCCTGTGTTCAGTGTGTAGCTGAGGCTCACCTGAACTCATGGTGATACTGCCATAGCCTCTTAGATGTCAGGGTTACAGGTATGTTCAGCCACACCTGACTGAGGAGAGGTTAGTCCAGACAAAGTCACAGACACATTAGCAATCATAGACATATTAGACCAATGTATTCACTACCATCTTCTTATTTGTAATTTCTTTTTCTGGAGTTTAAGTGTACCTAATCAACAGCATTCCAAAACTATTGCATGGCAATTTTTTGGAATAAAACTCCATAAGCTTTATGAGTACCTTTGTGTATTACGATCTCTGTCCAGTGTGTCCATTTCCCGCCATTCGTATGTAAATACAAGGCATTGGGAGACAGACAGAGCAATATATTGTATAACTGTGTGGTTTAGTTATGATTGCTAATTTCTTAACAGGGGTATTATATAACTTAAATTAGGCATATGTATGTATATGTAGGAGAAACCATACTACATATAGATACATGAATTACTTCTCTCATTCCCATAACCAAAGACCTGACCAAGACATAATTAAAGAGAGAAAGCATTATTTTAGCTCACAGCACTGCACTTGGGAAGGCATGCCAGCAAGAATTCAGGGCTGCTTGGTCACATCTGGGCAATCGGGGTGGTAGAGAAAGGGGCTTCCAGGCTTTGCTTGGTTTAGTCTCTCCCTCTTCTATGTATTGAGAATTCTAGACCATGAGATGGTGCCACCCACACTGCACCTTCACTTCCTCCGGGGAAAGCCCTGACAAACACAGGCAAAGGCTATGCTTCCTCAATACCCTGTGCGTTCTTAATCCGCTAAAGCTGACAACGTAAGCTGACTGTCACAATAGGAGGCTGGCACCCACAGGCAGGCATGGCAGATACTGTTTTGGATAAGGGCACTACCCTGCTCTCCACAAACAAAAAGCACGCCACCCCAAGCTTTAAATTCACTCTTCCATTGCATAAAGACAAAAGGTTGTCTTCCCTTCCTTAGCTTGTTTCCAATTGTAAAATCATATTCTTGAGTAAGTCTTACATCATGCATGCCTCCTCTAAAGAGCCGGGCACGTGCTCTCCCCCATCGTGTGACTTGTTGATGATTCATCATGATTCAGGGATCGATGCCTGCCTGTGAGGTTCTGAGTACTGAGAGAGGAGGAAGAGGCAGAGAAGGTCCTTTACCGCTCACTCCCAGACTCATTCCTGTGGAAGAAGGAAAGCAGGAGAGAGGGAAGGAGCGGGAGGAGGGAAAGTGGACAGATAGCCAGGGTGAGATATCTTTGGCATTCTGGAAACTATGCCCAAGGATGAGAAAGCTGCTCCTAAAACAACTGTTCCATAACAGAGTCTGCCCACTGCTTCAGTGAGGACCCACCACAAGCCAAACAACTTGGGAAAGAATCTCAAAGCTTACAGTCTACCATGAGTGGAAGTCAGGGCAGGAACTCAGGGCAGGAACCTGGAGGCAGGAGCTGATGCAGAGGCTATGGTGGAGTGCTGCTTACCAGCTTGCTTCCCATGGCCTGCTCAGCCTGCTTTCTTAGATATTTCAGGACCCAGGGGTGGCCACTGGGCTCAGTCTCCCACATCAATCTTTAATCCCAAACATGCTCACAGGCCCATCTAATGGAGACAGTTTCCTAACTGAGGATCTCACTTCCCAGATGGCTGGAGCTTGTGCCAAGCTGACAGAAAGCTGACCAGCACAGAATCCATCAAATGGAACTCTGCTCCCAATTGAAATTCACTGAAGGACGCTGGGATGGACAAACGGCCAGGCTTTGCACTGGCCACCACACCAGGGAGCTTGGCTCACTAAGTTATGGCTCTGAGACCTGTTTGTCTGGGTGCTTTCAGCTTCACACCCCCACTGACTGACACACTGGTCTCTTGTCTCCTCAGCTTCTCCTGGAGGTGCTAATGCCTAATATTCACTAAGCATGTATTCGGAGCCATTAAAACGTGAGAGACAGAGAAGATAAGATCATGGCCGGAGAAAATGTATTTATACCACAGAAGTAATGGTAAAGAGTCAAGGGTGTTTTATTCTGAAAACTGGCTACAAACGCAGACCTTGGGGGTGGGGAAAGATGCTGAACATAACATGTACCTGTGTATATAAAGATATAAAGAACTTGGCAAAGTAAGCATTCGGGTGCTTGGGCACTGGAAATTTAGGTTATTCTGATTCCTATTGAGACTATCACTACAGAAACCTGGGGGCCACTGGAAGCTCAGGATACATTTCTTTGATTTATGACTTAGTGTGAGGTTTCTCAGCCTTCAGCACTCACAGTAGTGCTGATAGCTTTTGCTATGGGATACTGCTCTGTGCGTTGCAGTAGCAACCACCTCTTGACACCTGGTTAAGAAAACAGAGGACTAGAGAGACCAGTCAGCATTTGAGAGCATTTGCTGCTATTGCAGAATACCAACGTTCAGCTCCCAGCACTCACATAGTGGCTTACAACCATGTGTAACCCCAGTTCCAGGGAATCATCCTCTTCTGCATCTGTAGGCACTGCACAAGCGTGGTGCACATATATACATGGAAGCAAAACTCCCACACACATAAAGTAACGAGTTTCTTTAAAGAAAGAAAACAAGCAAACAAAAGATCTCTCGAGATTGCTAAGTGTACCTCAGGGCTGATATTACTGAGTTCAATAGAAAGAGGCCTGTGGGCTTCTCTTCATATTGACCTTTCCTTGAGGGAAAGCAAGCTTAGTCACTTCTGCCCTGTGATTGTATCTCACATGTGGATAGCAACGGCCGTTGTCATCTTCCAATGAAATAAAAATTTTTTTGTTCCATTCCTAATGCAGATACCCATTTTTTTGTATATAAAACTGAAAGCACACACAAATTTCTAAAAACATCAAGACAGACAGCCCTGAAGGAGGTGTAACACTTGGGCACCTGTGGTCGATTCTCGCCAGGGCCACAAAGGAAGGCTTGAACTTGAGAAAGGTTGGCTGGGGGATGTAGCCCAGGTGGCAGACTGCTCCCTTAGCATGTAAGAACCTGTGGGTTTGAGTTCCAACACCACATCAAACCAAAGATGGTGACACACAGCTGCAATCCAATCCCTCAGAAGAAAAGAAGCCCAAAGAGGATTTCAAAGTCATTTTCAGTGTCCTGGTATTTCAATCAAGTTGACTCAAATACAAGACCTTCTCCTTGATTGAGAAAATGTCTTTGTAAGATTGGCCTGTGGGCCAATCTGTGGGGGTCTGGTCTTAGTGATTGATGTGGGAGGGCTCAGCTCACTGTGGGTGGGGCCAGATCTGGGCAGGTACTAAATAAAAAAGCAGGGCCTTCGAGTGAGCCCTGGGGAGCCCCCCAGTGACATTCCTCTATGGCATCTGCTTCAGCTCCTGCCTTGAGTTCCTGCCCTGACCTCCCTCAGTGATGGAGAGTGACCTGATAGTTGTGAGCTGAAGTAAGACCTTTCCTCCCAAAGGTGCTTTTGGTCATGGTGTCTTATCACAGCAATAGAAATCCTAACCAAGACATTTAACTTTCATAGTCTGAGGCTAGACTTGGCTACATGAGATCCCTTAAGAGAAAAAAAAAAGCCAACCAGCCAACAGTAGACCATTCTCATTTCCTGGTGGGCAGCAAGAGTGAGCCAGGTACAGCTGTACACATCTGTAGTCTCAGCACTAGCTGGTCTCAAGCACTAGTACTTCACCTCAGCCCCCAAGCAGCTGGGGTTCTACTCCCAGACTCCTTCCTCTGCTGTCAAGAACCAGTCATAAATTACTTCCTGATACGGAGTAACCTGCAAGTAGATGTGGGGGTGGGCTGCTGCCCAGTACTTTAAAAGCTTTAAAAAGTAGAAAATGGCATGTCTGCTAGGTGGCCAGTGGTAATATGCAAGGTAAATCTGAGGGCTCAAAGGTTACAGGAAGAAGAACATTAAAGAGAAATAAATATTCAGATACATTTGGTGTTGAAATAAACACATGTCTGTACTCTAGGGATGGATGCTCATCTCCAGAAATCCTGCTGCAGCAGACATCGAGAGACAGGCTTGCCAGCACTGAACATCTGTTTCCCCCATTTTGCCAAAGAACATTTTTTTTAATCCCCTTTCATAATTTAACCTGCTCCACTTTGTGGCAGAGAGCCCTAGGAAGGCATCCAACTTAGGATAGAAAGGAGTAAGCCAGGGAGAGGAGCCTGCCCCAAGCAAGCAAGTGGGGGCTAAGCAATGAGACTACGATGGTCAGGGAAGGGGAGTGGGGAGCAAGGGCAGCAGGCAGGCAGCCAGTCAGCCTAATGTGTCCACATGGTAAAACAGCCTGACACACATTAACAGGGCACAATCAGAAAAGAGTAAGAGTGTGCCCCAAAACTGTGGTCATAGCACCTTAGAAAAGATTAGGCCAGTCATTCACGTGCCTTGACAGCCTGCTCACCACCTCGGCCACTGCCATCGCCATCCTGTGCTTAACAAATGGTGCAGTTCCTATGGAGGCATACTCGGTTTAACATCCAAGAACTGGCCACCGTCCTATTCATTCCTGCTGGAAACTTCTACATGGCAGAGGAAAGGTTCTTTCCTTCCCTCTGTATGCTTATCCCGTAATTCCATATTCTTCCCTTGCTCTCACTCACCTTCTGGAATATGTGGCCTTCTCAGCCCATTGTTTCTCCCAGCTGGGACTGTCACCTCCTAAGCAAGTGGGCACTTTATAAACAAATCTGGGGGTGGGGCAAGGATTCCTTTTATCCCTGCTGAGCCCACACTCCGCCCTCCACCACATTCCAGCAGTGTAATCCCCCCAAACCCTGAAGTTCTCAAAAGTTTGCTTCCCCTCACAGGTGTGTCAGCATCACCCACAGTGAGCTGAGCCCCGAGTGAGTTCCTGGGACCTGTGATGAAACACAGGAATATTAGAGACCTTTCTGTATTGTTGCTTTACACCCTGTCATAGAAAATCCCTCTAGAGCATACAGATTATTGTTGGATGGTCTA
>LR750475.1:71651-237837 GCA_902729485.2 Mus minutoides | reverse complement strand
TCCCCCCAAACCCTGAAGTTCTCAAAAGTTTGCTTCCCCTCACAGGTGTGTCAGCATCACCCACAGTGAGCTGAGCCCCGAGTGAGTTCCTGGGACCTGTGATGAAACACAGGAATATTAGAGACCTTTCTGTATTGTTGCTTTACACCCTGTCATAGAAAATCCCTCTAGAGCATACAGATTATTGTTGGATGGTCTACAGTACAGCTCTGAACAACTGCCACCTACAATTGTGTCCTGAACAGCCACATATGACCAGGCTCCTTGCTAAATACAGCCAACCCTGCCCCATATTTGGAAGAAGCGACTTCAGGACAAACACCCCAAATCTATGATGCCCAAGACCCAAGGCAACTAAGGTAAAATGGTGTGATTGGCATCTGACCTGTACCTGTCCTCCCTTGTAAACTTTAAACCATACCTGGGTGGCTCACAACATCTGACACCGGCAAACACTGTTAAAAGCTGTTATACTGTGTTGTTTCGGGAATAATGAAAACACTGGCACAAGTTCAGTACAGGCACAGTTTAAAAAAAATAAAATCTGCCCACAAGTGACTGAGTCCACACATATGGAATTGATGAGTAGAGGGAGTATGTGTGTGTGTTGTTGTTGTTGTTGCTGCTGGTGGTGTTGTTTTATACAACTCTCAACTGAATCTCCCCCAAAGAATAAGATGCATTCCTCACCCCAGGAAACTAAGATTGGCTCCAGAAATCAAGGATTATGTGTCTAACCCTTCTAACTAGCTCAGCAGTCTTGGGCAGATAATTCCATTTCTCTAAGCCTCTGTTTTCTTTTCCATAAAATGGAAATATCTTAGTGGGTTTTACCAGCTGAGTTGGTCTGAGGATGAAAGGGCTGCTATGGCCAGAAAGATAAATCACCAGAAACCAAGCTGCTAAGTGTGGGCAACAGTAATCATGTGGAGTCCTCTGTGATTGTTCTATTGGAGCCCAGACGCTGGACCACACCCTGAGGGAGGGTGAGGTTTCCTGTGAAGGGAACTGAATTTTCCACTGTCAATCACTCTGAGAAAAAGTTCATCTGGAGTAAAATCTTCCTCCCTCCCTCTCAGAAGCTCTGTCTGATGCCTCCAAGGAGGACAGCTGGACAGACAGGCTTCCAAGGGGTGGAGATAGCTGGGGTGGATCCAGGGGTGGAGTTGGAGGAGAGCTTGGAGCTAGGCAGATAGCCAAGTGGATCTCAAACCCCAGGATGAGTTGGGTTTCTGCAGTTTTCAGGAAGACCAGGCCTTTTCTGAGACATTGAGGGGACCCAGGGTACCAGATCTGCACAGAACACAGGGCCATGTGAACTACCCAGGCACTCAGCAAGCCAAGACCAAGGCTCTAAGTCTAAATGTGAACAGGGACACCAAATGCCATTGCCAGCATTGAATGACCACCAGTTTTTGCAGGAGAGAGGACATGGACTGTTCACCATGATGTTAACTGGCTTTCTGATCTCTAGGCATGATGCTGTTACAATAGTCAGCATCCTCTTCTGAAGAGTCCAGGACATTAAACTGGAGGGTAACTTGTAAGGAAGCCACGGCTCCTTAAGTCGTGTGGCCTGATGAATTTTTGCAAACTGTTGTATTGGAGGTACCAACATGGGGGTATGACTGTACCTGGGGTACCAACATGGGGGTATGACTGTATCTGGGGTACCAACATGGGGGTATGACTGTATGGGGGTACCAATGTGGGATATGACTGTATTGGGGGTACCAACATGGGGGTATGACTTAGATCCCACTCTGGTGAGCTCTTATGACTCCCTTGTATGAAGAACAAGAATTTAAAGCCTCATTCCTTCTCTTTGTTCATCTGCCATAAATGGAACAGATTAAACCAGATCTGTGAAGCATTTTGCCCAGAACAGATCTGTGCATGATTTCTCCAGTCTCCCCACACTTTCTTGACACAGAGTGGGGAAGGGTGGCAAGCGACAGTATCATTCAACTTATATATTATTCAATGTATATGTACAAAATTAAATGTTTACAATTCTGAGATCATGTGGAAAGTGTCTGAGTACCTGCCTAGGACCAGGAAGAATTGCTTATGTGAGTTGCTGCTGTCAACTGCTGAGTTAGGTATTGCTTGCCACTATTGCCTGGGGTCAATTCTATTACTATCCTACTGCATCAGCTAAGGTTCAAGTTTCAAGACAGAAGGGAATTTAAAGAAGGGACTACTTAGAGATTGCACTGGTCAAGGCTAAGGAAAAGCACAGAGTTAGAAGGAATCACCCATTCTGGTCATAGTGGGGGATGTTCCCATCTGTACGATAGCTAATTTGAAATTCTATCTTGGTTGGATTAAGAGACACTTCCCATTAGCCCAGGCCAGGTAGAAGCCTAGAAATGCAAAGAGACATTCTCCAAGGCACAGAACTGATTGGGAAGGGTGGTGAGTAGCTTCGGAAATATGTTTGAAAATAGCTGGCACATGACCTTACAGATTATGAAATGTGGGTAGGCATGAACCTGCCCAAGATCAGCAGGCATGTAAGATGTAAGCTAATATCTAAGCCTACACAGTATTTCTCTGGTCCATACTTTTAGCCTCTAAGACACACTGCCTAGAATTTGTTAAGATTCTTGTCACCCAATATACCACTTTCTCTCTCTACTCTGCCCAACCATTCTGATAAAACAACCTTTCCTACTCTCAGATAGCCCAGCCTGCTTGCAGCTGGGATGGCAATGGGACTGAAGATCAGGTTGTAGAGTCCAAGAGAAAGGTTGTGTGCTGCTTCCGGCTGTGCCTCCTCCTTTCTGTCTCCCTGCATTGTGGAATCCCTGTCAGTTCCTTTTGACCGCTCGGTGGAACTGCCCTGAGGAGCCAGAGCATCGAGAGGCTGCCTCCACCTGCCAAGGACTGCTGATGTTTGCTGGGAAAGGGAAATTAGCTTGGATCCTGTTTGAGCATTTTCATGTTGGCCTCTGTGAGAGCAGCCTACCTAACAAAGAAGCCAAGCCGTGTGTGGCCAAAGTGGGACTCAAGCTACAATCTGAGCAATAGCTAGTGTCCATCTGTGCATGAGATACCCTGTTCTTCCTGTGTCAAATTAAACTGTACCATCGAGCTCACCTTCCATGAGATGATGGAGCTGTTTCCCAGCTGGATATGAGGGAAAGAGTACTTTTAGCTTCAGAGTCGATTGTCAAGAGTGAGCGCCCCTAGCACTCCTGACTTACTTCTTCGTTAGATGGACACAGAGAATCCAGTGGAGTTTATGACCCCCTACATATAGTGATGCCAAGGGAGAAGAGAAATCTGGATTTAGAGCCTTCTACCATCCCAATGCTAAATCACAAGCCAGAAACAGGACTCTGGTGTGCTATGCCCCTAGCATTGGGGCATACAAACATACAAGCTCTTATACAGAGCTCCAAATGCATTCCTCATCTGAGAAAGATGCTGTGGTAAATAAACATTAATTTCCTATTTTAAGAAGTTACACAAATTCTATCTTGCCCCTCCTCCCAAACTGGTCCCACACATCCTGCCTGGATATAGCAGGCAAGAATAGCACAAGAAAACCCTTTCTCATGACACACTGGCCCACGGGGGAGTTAGCGCTTATGGCTCCCAGGACGCCCTGTCTCAGGAACCTCGTCTCCTGCTGTCCCAGGGTGTTCACCAGACCTGAGCAGACAGCAGCAAAGGAGCTCACTCAGGGTTCCAGAGCAAGAAGCCACCACACAGGACAAACACTCAGGAAACAGAGAATGGGGGGCAGCTTGCTCTGGGTACCAAGGGGTTCTTCACAGTGTCCAGATTTTGTTCTAAAATAAGTATGTATTCCTACAGACTAGCACATTAGAGTCTAAAAATGTCAGTTTGAAAGATACAGAATATACTGGAAAATCCCAAGGAATGAATAAAGAAGACAGCTAGTAGATCCCAGATCAAGAATCCAGTTCCCTCTGTCACTCCATTGTCTCAGGATGAGGGTGTAGTCCTTCATGGTGGAAGACATATTGGCTGAGTGGTCTGCTTACATCTCAACTGTGGAGAAGAAGGAAGGCTCACCCAGCTTCCTCCTTTTTCCCTTTGCATTTAGTCAGGGACCCCATTCACAGGATGGTACTATCAACCGTCAGGGCAACTCTTAAATTAATCAATCCTTAAGTTAATCAATCATTCCTAGAAATGTTAAAATATTCTCACAGACACATCTAATGCCCTAAGTATCTCTTAATCCAATCAAGAGGGCAATAAAAATGAAGAATCACATGACCTAGTCATCATCCTCAGTGGTATCTCATGATACTTCTGCATCCAGTGGAAATTACTTAGAGATCTAGAGCTACCAGAAAAAGGAAGCCCCACATGGTGGCTCCTCCTCCCCACACCTACTCAATTATTAAAGATTTGTATATGACCAGCATTGTTGCAAAGATGAAGGGACAGCCATCTTTGCCTGCAAAATGTGTAGTGATGTCAACTTTGGATGTACTCTGGACAGTACAAAGCAAAAATGCAAAACAACTTTTATTGGGTCTCCTTCCCCTCCAAGGATTTTATTGCAGAAATCCAAGAATATGAACTGATTTCAGGATTTGAAATGATTTTGATGTTAGTGTTCAGTCAAGGCCAAGAACTGTTACATGGCGATTTGAATGAGAGTGGCTCCCATAGGCTCCTGTATCTGAATGGTTAGCTATTTGTGGAACTGTTCTGGAAGGATTAAGAGGTGTGGCCTTGTTGAAGCAGATATGCCACTGGAGGTAGATGTTGAGGTTTCAAAAGCCCATCCTAGTCTCTCAGTCTCCTTTTTCCTGAACTCTCTCTGTCTCCCGATTGTGGATCAGATGTAAGCCCTCAGTTACTGCTTCAGTACCGTGTCTGCCTACCTGCTGCCATCCTCCTTGATATGATCATGGATTCAACAGTTTCCCTCTGAAACTTTAAAGTCCAATACACTCTTTCTTCTTAGATACCTTGGTCAAGGTGTCTCTTCACAGCAATAGAAAAATAACTAAGGCATCCTAGGAGGTATGGCACATAGAAACAGTTGAAAGATGGATCAAAGGTACAGGGGCAAAGGAGTAGGATATGCAGGCAGAGAGAACTAAGGGGATTCTGGAGCTGTCCAACACAACTAGAATGCTGTAGTGTGTGGGAGGATGTGTATCTGAGAGCCCTCTTGGGTCAGACCAAGAGCCTAGTCTACAGGGGAGCCACTTTGAGGTAATTAAGCAAAGTGCTGTAGTTCACATGTGCAAAGTTCCTACAGTTTCATGTATGTACACTTGGTCCCACTGGTGCTGTTTTGAATGTTATGTAGAGCCTCACTGGAAGAACAGTTATTGTACCTTGAAGTCTGATAACCTGGGACCATTTCCTGTCTTTTCTCTGCTTCCTCACCCTGGGTCATATCCCATGACTGTCCCTACCATCATCAACTGCAACCTTTCTCAGACTCTGGCATAGGATAGTTCCATATCTCACACACTTTTTCTACCCTCTCCCACAAAGAGCCATCTAACTTACCTAAAGGAAGGCTATAGAAAGGCAATTTCCCTCCACTGAAAACAGGACAACAGGGGAGAAGGTGCCTGGAATCTCCATCATCCCAGACTTCCATGTAACAGTCCTTTTTCTGTTGCCTTTTCAAAAAATAATGTTTAGGTGACTAAATTTCATTGCATATTAGAGAAACCTGCCTTCTGCAACAGTGAGAATAACTTAATTTGTTAGATTTCTATAAAATTTCAGAGGTTGAATTGACTTCGAATCATTTGCTAAGTGGGTTTGTCAGCAGAGACCATTCCAATGTAGATGGAAAACCATTCCACATACTGCTCTAGGGATAGCGTACTAGTACTAAATAAGTCATTAGCCTCATCACCACCCCCAACTTGAAGGTATGGATGCTAGATAGGGTATAGAGACACTTCCAGAAATTAAAACACTCTAGTTACTAGATGGAACATTTGATAAAAGCAACTCCATCATTCAAGTTTGGTAAATAGAGTCTTTCAAATGGACAACAAAAATAAAATTTAATCCAAATGGAATGCTTATAGATTTCTGTGTTGTGCTATGGAATAGTGAATGTACATTAGGTCTTCATCCCATTTGCAGATACAGAGTTTTTAAGAGCCCTTTGAATCTCGTAGGAGATGTCAAAACTCTCTTTCTAGGCTAGTTACTACAAACTGAAAGTCCCTACATGGCTACCAGAGGTGGCTGACTGTCACAGGAATAACACTATCTTAGAAGCTGGAGGCCTTGGGTTGGATAAGGCTCTTCTCAGTTCCCTGCATCCAACCTGACTTCCGAAAGCTGAGGTCAGTTAACTAAGGTGGTCTGAATGAAAAATATCAGCCACAGGGTTATGTACTTGCACACTTGGTCCCCAGTTGGTAGAGAGATCAATAGGGAGGTTGGAAAATCTTTAACAGTGGAGGTTTGCTGAAGGAAATACTCTGCTTCCTTCATGTGGATGGAAATATGGTCTCTGAGACTCCTGCTCCAGAAGCTTCCTGCCATGCCATATCCACCATTTCGGATTCCCTATCTAGAACTGTAAGCTCAAATAAATCCTTCCCTAGAGGTTTCTTGGACACAGTTGTTTTTTTTTTTTTTAATTGCAGCAGCAGCAGCAACAACAACAACAACAAATGAATATAGTCAACAATGACTGAAGATTATGCCTATTATGGCAATACAATGAAGGGGCCTCTCTAAAACACATTAAATAAAATCTGGAGGGTCTTTGAGTTGGCCATCACATCCCCATGTTAGGAATTAGTATACCCCAGCTCTTGAAGACAGATGGCCTGTGCTTAGGTCCTGTCCACGGCTTGCCCTGTGTGTGCTTAGGTCCTGTCCACCGCTTGCCCTGAGTGCATCTTCATCTGACTGCGCACTCACATCCTTCATAATATCCTAGCAAATAAAACCAAAGCATTTCCTGGACTTCTGTTGGCTATTATTGAACTGGAGGAAAAGGTTGTGGGAACCTTCAATTTGTAGTCAAGTGATTCCATGTGGAAATGCAGAGTCACTGCTTACAGTTGGCAACTGAAGAGGAGACAGCCTTGTGTGACTGAACCCCACACTAAGTCTGGTAAGAAACTGCAGGATTGAATCAGGTGGTGGGACAACCAGGTGAGATCTGCATAGGTTAGGAAAATTCCTTGGTGTGGGAAGTCTACCGGATGAGTGTCAACAACGGGGTGGTGGGTAGAGAAATATTTTCCTCCAGCTTCTCTCTACATCTTGGTATACTCTAGTCAGGGCGGAGTCTCTGCACCAGACACACAGCTGTGAGGCAAGCTGTTACAGGAGGGGTGTTTTCCCTGCTGGGCTGACCACGTGCCAGAAACCGCCCGTGCCCCTCCGCAAAGGAGAAACAAGAACTCCCACAGACCTGAATCATGTGGAAATACTGCCGACTCTTCTAGTGAGCAGTTCTGTCAGGGAGGACAACCCCCTGGGAGATGTCTGGTACTTAACTAGCCTAGAGCATGAACATATCCAAGGACACTTTCAGCTTCCAGCCCCTCACAGCAACTTAGGAGATCTGAAGCCGAGGACTCCAGAGGGTGTAATCAGAACCAATACATTTCTGTTTACAAACTGCCCAGCCTTACAGATGGCTTTTGTTAGTTACCATTGTTGTTTGCAGACCAAACAGAAATGCTGCCTTCTTCTCTGCCTGAGAAAACTGGCTTGTCTCTCAGGACAGCTGAAGAAGTAGTAATGTTATTTTCTTACTCTAAATTAAAGAGGGAAAAGAAGGATATTTTTTCAGTGTTGACTGCCTGTTTAGGGAGCTGCCCCCCTTTATTTGGGCTTCAGCAGGGCAGTCCAGTCTGTTAATTCCAGAAGAAGATGTAGAGGGGCCTTCAGAGACATAAACCATCATTTAGACAGACTACTCACAGATGGACAGCGGGCTTCCTCTGAACAAGCAGAGACCGGCTTGCTGTTGCTTCTGCCCAGCTCCAGCATGAAGGGGTGAATAGCATCTCCCATACTGTGGCATGGAGCACGGGTGACATCCGTGCTAAAGGACACATGGAAACATGACCCAGACCCTTCCCTCTAACAAACCACTTCTGGAAAGTAGATTACAGGGCATTTGCATTTACAAAGAGGCTTCACCATCATGCTTAGGAGACCAGCTTTGCTCAAGTGTTCCATCTGAGATTCCATCTACAGAGATGCAGCAGCCTTACAACCTGTGTGAACCAGTTTTCTGCACAAACCGCTTCCCCATCTCAGGATGCAGCCTTGGTAACCAGACCTTTTGTTTGGCTGGTTGCTTTTTTTTTTTCTTTTTCTTTTTTTTTTTATTCTGGAGACAGGGTCTCATTCTGTAGTCCACAATCCACACTAGCCTCTTATTCACAGTGATCCTCCTGTCTCAGCATCCTAAGTGCTGGAATTTCAGCCATGAGTCACCACGTCTACCCTTCTGACCTATTTTGAATGCTCGGCTCCAGGAAGTGAATATTAGTTGTGGCTTGGATGGAATTTCACTCCCAATGCTATGGCGCACCATAAAAACAGCTTATCTCAGGACAAGGCAGTCCTCCTGAACCCAACAGGCAGGCACACACACACACACACACACACACACACACACACACACACACATACCTCACACACTTCTCTGACTCTGAGAAGGACAAGAGAAATGTGGTGGGTAATTTCTCTTCTCTGTTATTGCTACCTCATCCCCTCGTCTTTTTATTCCAAGGCAGAGCTCTGAGGTCCATGATAAGAGAACAACCAGAAGAGCCTTGACAAGCCAAGCTGCTAGAACAAACGCAGAGCAAGAGAATCAAGTGAGGCCGCCAACAGGGATCCAAGACTGCCTCCTGGTCACAAAGGGAAGTTTGTCTCTGTCCCTAGCCACAGACCATGCATGCATCTCTAACAACCACAGGCACGGGAAGATGCAAGGTTCCATTCCCAATGCCTACAGACTAAATAAATGAACACCAGGGAGAAAGGGTGCCCCTAGTACCTGTAATTTAATGACTACATGGCAACTTCTGAGAAAGAATATACCCTTACAGGGTCTTTCTCCTATTGGTAACCTGGTAAGACAGACACATACACCAGCAATATACTGGGCAGGGGTTCAAGATGCTAACAGAAGCCAGATTTGAAAGTCTGCAGTGTTGCAAGTGACAATTGATCTGGAGGCAACATGTGTCTGTGAGCCATCCCTAAAAAAAAAAAAACCGCTCCGACCAACTGAAGGGCGGTGGCATAAAGAGGCCAATGCCTGAGAACGGAGCCTGCACGCAGGTGAGTCTCCTAGTCGTCTCCACCCACCTTCCAACCCTACTCCCTCTGGAACCTCGTGGTTCTGGGTTGGAATTCTGGTAGTGGGGAGAAAAGGGGAAAGGCCAGACTTACCTAACTCCTCCGGGCTGAAAGATGCAGAAGCAGTGTCCACAAAATCACTCTCTGGGGAAGAAGGAAAGCAGAAAACAAAAAACTGAGTCACTGCCATTCATGGCCAATAAATCCGGAATTCTGGAGAGCTCAGCTCCCTTAGAAAAGCGCAGGGCTCTGTCTCTCAAATCCATTGAATGTATAAAGAAACTTGGGGAACCCTTCAGCCTAGGGGCACTCATCAACTTTCGCGGGTTGGGATCGCGCAGCTCCCATTTAGTGGGACTGCAACCCCATTAGCTGTCCTCACAGCCCCTGGCGAGCATTGCTATGTCTGCCGGCTGGGTGCGGACATCCCAAAGTTTTCCCGGTAGCGCGGGTGCTCCTGAACGCGCAGTGGCAGTGACTAGTGATGAGAGCTGCGCCCACCGGCCCCACAGCCTGCGTGCAGCCCTGCCCGTTGCTAGGCTACCGTGGCTATCACGAGACACAGGCGCTGACTCCCCACTCCCTGATAGAGGATGTCCTCCAGCACCCTAACCCTTTTGCTCATTTATTTAAAATGAGAGATTTGCTTGCTCTGAACGAATTCGCTGGTCCTCTGCATTGAGTCTGCACTCCTCCAAGTGCCCAGGGGGTTCCCGAGAGGATTCTCAGAGCTGGACACTATCATAGAAGTAGGCAGGGCAGATTTCCTATGCCTTCCTCCATCCACCCTTATTTTTAACCTGCATTCGAGCTCCATAGCCTGAGCATTAGTCTCTCCTCATAAGAGACCATTTATTCCTTGAATAAGCTAAGGAATTTGGTCTCCATTTCAAGGGCAGAGAAGTAGCAGCTTAGTACCTTGGGACAGACAGAGTCCAACTTTCCTGTCATGATAGGCAGAGAGTAAGAATGGCCTCTTTCTTTAGCACACCTTGAGTGGTTTCAAGTAGAATGGAGAAGCACAAGTTCTAACTAGTGTCTGGCTATTGGACTCTCCTTGTTTGGATCATTGAGTAGTGTGTGTAGACACACTGTATTTCTCCCTTGAGTGACTGATAGCTTTGCCAGGACAAGTCTAGTGTTTTGGGGTGTGAGGGGATCTAGAGACAGAGCCCCACAGCAGATGGCCCCCTCTTTCTACCTAGTGACAGAGAGGGATGGAGAGAGGGATTCTGGTTCTCTCTTCTTAAAGAACTGACAGTTGCCAGTTCAAAGCTTCTGGGGCCTTCCATGGGTTCAAAGTGACCAGAGCAGCGGCTGTAGCAGCCAGGAGGTCCCGGGTCTGGGTCAGATCGTTACCTTGTAAACAGCGACTGGTTTGCCATCCTCAGCTTTTGGTTACATAACACTGGAAGACTAGAAAGAAGCACCAGCCTGCACTTCTCATGGGGTGGAAGAGAGGGTCCTTCCTGACCCAGGCAGCCATTCTTTTTTTTTTGGGGGGGGGGGTGTCGAGACAGGGTTTCTCTGTATAGCCCTGGCTGTCCTGGAACTCATTTTGTAGACCAGGCTGGCCTCGAACTCAGAAATCCTCCTGCCTCTGCCTCCCGAGTGCTGGGATTAAAGGCTTGCACCACCACGCCCGGCTTCAGGCAGCCATTCTTGAGCCCTCAACTTGACATCTAAAGACTGTTGCCCTGTTGTTGATTATGGAAGTTCCCTTTTCAAGAACTGAATATGCGTGAACACATTTCCACACGACACTCCACCCCTCCCACACAACCTCCAAGACCCTTGCGTGTGTCTTAATCTTCCTCTCTGAAGGGGTCTTTGAATTTCTTGCTATCAGACCCTGTCTCTCCTTGACAATCACAGTTCATATCCCATGTTGTGTCTGCTTGTTTTGGCCACGCACAGACCTATCTTTTGAAGGTATTACCGTCTGGCTTGCTCTTACTCCCCTCAGTCACACTCTCCATCTGTACAGAGTGGATCCTGATCTCTGCTCAGCTCTTTGATGTTCTCGCTCATCATTGACCTGCTCCCCAGTCAGCTCCTCGTTGTCATTAGTAACACCATCCCAGCACTCTGCTCTTCAACCTCCTACCTTTCTAGTCTATTTAGTCTGAAGTCTCCTTGTCTCTACCAGAATCCAAATGAACCATCCCAGGGTCCCTTCTGTCTCCTCCTGTCCTCATGACCTACCTCCCGTCTTGACCTTCTTAGTTTAAGGTCTATTGCTGTCATTTCACAATGTATTTGTCCCCTTGTAAAAGGTAAAAACGAATGGTTCATTTTCAAATGTGCCTCAAGCAGCTGTGTCTAGTTACAAATGAACCAGAAATTCTAGATCCCAGATGTGCACTCTAGTTATTCTTACATGCATGCGCACTCGCGCGCGCGCGCACACACACACACACACACACACACACACACGTGCGCACATGCTTACACAAATTCACCCTCCCCCAGAAGTCCCAAACTGTGAGTTAGAATAGAACACTAACAGCCCAGCTTGCCTAATGACCTGCCAATGTGGCAAGGACGTGTGCCTGTGAACGTGAGCTAAACAGGTATAAAGTGTTGAGAAGCTCCTGCAGCTGAGTTTGCTGAGAACCAGGCAAACATAGGTGACAAAGAGAAAGACAAACCCTGGATGCCACATAAGGCCATCCCCTCCTGACGACACAACCAAAGAGCAGAGAAGCCTCACTGCACTAGGGTTCCAGTTCTGTTGTCTGGGCTCAGTCAGCATGCCTGCCACGTGGAGCTCGTGCAGGACTTGGAAACAGTGTAATGTAAACTGTCCAGCTTTGGCTACTCTCTGTCTCTGGTGCTCTTATTTTGAAGTGGGGATCTTTATTTCTCATACCCTCAAAATCTAAATTTCCTCAACTTTCTAGCCTAGCAACCACTCCACATTTTCCTGGTGCATTTTCTCTCCTGCCCGCTTAGTCTATGAATGAACCACCTGTCCTGATAGAAGGCCAATTCTATTGAGGACAGACCCAATTGACATGGTTTTCCCCTTTCCCACCTAAATGGGTGCTCTTCTTCCTCCCAGGCTGTTCCCACTGAAGGTGCTAATTCCTACCTTGATTCTCATCAGCTCTCTCTCCAGGAGCCACTTTCTTTCTTAACTGTCCCTTTACATCAGAACTCATCAAAAGAGCCTTCTGGGTCAGTTGGAGTCATTCTTCCTTTTACTCTTACGTTTCTGAACTGCCCTCTCAAGCCAAGGTTGAGAATAGTCTCACCATAGCCAATTTCATGTCCAGTTCTGGCTCCAAAGGAGGGCTCCAATGTCAGTCAGACCCAGGTTCTAATGGCAGCTGCTCCATTTGCTGACAGTCTCAGCCAGCCTTTATATTCTATAAAATATAATCATATTGTCACCTAATAACTGCTTGTTGTCAGGGCACAAGTTAATTCAGTAAATCCATGAAGAGGGACCACCTGCTGTAAAGATTGAGGAGTTATTGGTACTTACTGGATATCATGTGCCTTTATAGCTTGTACTGATGGGAGCTTTTTGTTCACTAACCAGTTTTAGTTATAGTTTTGGAAAAGAAAAGCAGCATAATATACATTCAAATTAACGGAGAGAGGTGTTCATTGTTTCTAGCACTTGGCTTGTGTTCTAATACCTGGGCTGAAAGCTGGTTGCATGGCAACAGCCTTCTTCCCTATCGTTTAAATATGATAACCAAAAAACAAAACAAAAAAAAAACCCAAAAAAACATGTATTGGAATTATGACCCCCAGGTTCTTGTGTTCACATGGAGGGTCTTTGAGAAGTAGTTAGGATTTGGTGAAATTATGAGTGGGGATCCTATGGTAGCATTCATGGCTTCCTAAGAAAAACTAAATCTGAGCTGGCATTCATACTGTATCCCCATGTGGTGCCCTCCACCCTATTAGGATGCAGCAAGAAGATGCTCATTAGATACTGAACACATGCCCACAACATACACTTGGGCTTCCCAGCCTCCAGAGCCATGAGGCAAGTATGCTTTTATTATGCATTACCCAGTCTCCGGTGCTTTCTTATAGCAAGAGGAAGCTGACAAGACACAGTGTAACAAATGTTCCACGGGGTGATTAGAGCTGGAGTCCGCCAAGCTGCCCTGCCAAACTGCTCTAATACACAGTGGGCTTGATTTATTGTATAGGTGCAAGGATTGCAGACCGAGGCCTTTCCTCCCAGCACTTCAGTTGCTTGCATTCCCCAATCAGCTGGAAGCTAATGAGAACACCTTTTTCTCATTTCAATATTTGCTACTAAAGAACTTTTCTGGAATATGTAGCTCAAATTTTCCATGTTTTATGATGGAAACATTATATACACTTTGGTAATTGAAATGATGGTTATGCCAGGCCTGGTAGTATATACCTGTGATCCCAGTACTCTGGAGGCTGAGGCAGGAGTATTATGAGTTAGAGACTAGTCTGGGCTATGAAGGGAGATTCCATCTCTAACAAACAAAGCTACTCATTGAGAATTTGCTGTGCTTTCAAGGCTGTGTCAAGATCTGCAGATACAGTGTAGACTGGTACCAACTCTCTTGTTATTTTTCTTCCTTCTCTTCCTCCATTGTCCTGTGTGAGTGTGTGTATGTGTGTGTGTCTGTGCATGTGTGTGTATCCATATGTGCATGTGTCTGGATGTGTGTACATATGTGTGTATGTGTATGAATGTGTGTGTATGTGCATGTGTCTGGGTGTGTGTACATGTACATGTGTGCATGCATGCATGTGTGTGTGCTGGTATCTCTCTTAGGTGTACACGTGCATAGACCTAAGACTGATGTTAGAATCTTCCTCCATCACTCCTCTACCTTATTCAATGAGGCAAGGTCTCTTAGTCAAACCCAGAGCTCACTGATACAATTAGTCTCACACTAGCAAGTTTGCTCTGAAGATCTTCTATCTTGTCTCTATTTCTGAGTCTGGAGTCACTGGCAGGTTGCCATGCCCATCCAGCATTTAGGTGGCTTCTGGGAATCTGTACTCTGACCCTCACAGCTGATTGGCAAGCACTTATACAAATCCCCGGCTCCCTAGCCCTTCCCTTGACTTTCTAATAAGGGTTTCCCTGCAGAGGTCCCTGCTGGCTCCTGTGGTCACATGCCAAGTACTATAAAGTGATGGCTCCTGAACATCACTGAGTTATAAAATAGACGCTGCACATCCTATAAGTCTACATCTCAGCTGTCAGTTAGGAAGGGAGACACTGTCAAGAATGACAACTCTCTAACAAAGGCTCTACTCCCTGAAAACAGTACTTTTCTCACTAGATTGTTGGGAGAAACCAAGCAGGTATGGTTGGTGCCTGTCATCTGGGTGCTTACGAAATCTTCCTTCTCCTGCACAGTGGTTCATAGCACTTCAGAGTGCTACCTTTCTGTCTCACAAGTAGAGAGTATCTGTCCTGCTGTACTGGCCCCTGTGGTCAGTAAGAGGGAGTCCCTGCTCCTATTTCAAGGGCAGCAGTACTGAAAAGCTGGACACGTCAAGAGAAAGCAGCAAAGAGAGAATCTTTCTGTGGCTTGGGCAAGGGTTTCCGTAAAAGTGACTAAACAGAAGGATGCACCTCACGGCCATTGTCACTGTCGCCCCGATAGAGGACAAATTCAACAGGCCTCTAGAACATAGCTTAATATCATTTCTTATTTTCCAAAGCTGTAAAACTTTGTATTAGACAAGACAGTAACACTAGATCCAGGTTAAGGAAAGAGACCGGCATCCTGCACATGTGTGAACACAGTCCACTTCCCATCTGTCCTAATCCCTATCCTCAACCTCAAATACAGCCCAGACTTTTGTATATCCTGGGTGTTATCATTGGAACATATTTAAAAGTGTGTGTTAACTGTGTATGGTGGTTCAAGCTTGTAATTTCCTGACTAAGAAGGCTCAGATAGGAGGTTCCCAAATTGAAGGCCTACTTGAGCTACACATTAAGGTCGGCCTGAGCTACATATTAAGACCCGTTTCAAAGAACAGGCAAACAAATGTGTGTATGAATTGTTAAAATAAGTTGAGTGTAATGGACACAAAGGCTAAGTTGTACTTCTACACACAAAATAAAGAATACTTTAAATTAAAGGCAACATGTTTCTGAATTAACTTTCGCTTCATTCTCAGTTGTAAGCTGAGGTGTGTGTGGCTATTTTATGTTAGTGAGCAAGCAAATATACTAAAAAGTCACAGAAATAAAAAGCATGCCCACACTGTCTCAAAAAAGGAAAGAAAGAAAGCCATGGGAATGTCATTGTAACAAGTCAGATGGGAGTGGACAGGGCTCACCAGCCCTGGGGACAACACCGTTCCCATTGTGGAAAACAGAGTGGGCCAAGCCCCCCTCTGCCAGCCTGTGCTCCCTGGCATGGCCCCGGCCTCTTTTCTGCAGGTCCATTTGCTGGAGGCCTCCACAATACAGAGCAGAATACAGTGGAGAAGCAGGCTTCCTGCCTCCTGCCCCTAAGGAAGACAATGCGTTGATGACAGCACAGCTTCTGATCTGTAGCCCTGTCTCCCATCCATACCTCTTAGAACAGGCTGACAGATGACAGACACCAATGACAAACACAAGCCCACCCACCCAGGGGCTTTGTGGTTTGTTATGTTTTAATTACCTCCTGGGATGAAGTGGCCCAGGTGGTATTCCTCCTTAGGGTTTAATATCCCTTCCTTTTAGAACAATCTTGCTTTAGATCCTCGATGAAAAGAAGAAAACACAGTTGGTTTTCCTTCCTCACACATCAATTTATAAATTTGACAAATTTATAAATTTAAATAAATAAGCTGCATAAGTGGGGTAGTAAATTTCACATCTGAAAAACAAAGCAAAACAAAAACTCCCGATTGTTACCCTTGGCACAAACCGTAAAGATTCATTTTGGTGAAACACTAAGTAAAGTCTCTAAAATACCAAGTACCTACACAAGAGGAAATGCTAACAAAAGCAAGCCGCCCCTAAAGGTACAAGCCAGTTGGATGTGTCCAGCCCTCCCCAGTCCCTTGTACAAAGATAACGCTTTAAAAGGCTCTGCACTCAACACCATAGCAAAGGAAATAAGCTCAGACTGAATCAAGATGTTCCTAGAAGATGTATGCAGACAGAAACCAGAATGAAAAATGATTCCAAAAATACACACAGAGAAAGGGCCCCGCAGAAGAAAATAATATACTTCCCTCTAATGCTCAGTTGGACCTACTGAAACCAGGCAAAATAGCCCACGTTGGGATTAAGGGCAAAAGCACCCTCCGTAACTGAAATCTGCAGCCATGCCTTTAAGAAACAATGCCCCCGAAGAGTGGTACAGATGCCAATAAGCAACAGCCTCCCTGGTCCCATACTTCACCCCTGCATCCTGGACTCAAGAGAGAACTGCTCTTTCAGAGATGTCACGGAGCTCTCCTGGACTGCCTCGGTGCCTCTCTGCCCACACTGGCATGGCTTCCTCAAGAGGTCACCTTGGCAGTCAACATGGTGTGCCTGGGGCAGGGACAGGCAGAGGCCTGCACTCTAGGCCTGGCTTTGCCACTCTTTGCCTTTGCCATGCTGTTCTCTGTAAAATGGATGGGAAGACATATTTGAACAGGACATCCGGGGTAATAGAGCTGCTTCTCTGTTCTACCCCAGGGGGTGTGCAAGACACAGAGCATCAGCAGTCAAGAGGGTCTTTCTAGGCATCCCAGGCTGGCCTTGAACTCTGCTGTACCCTACCTACACAGGCCTTGAATTCCTGTCCCTCCCCTCCCATTACTGCCATCACCTCAGAAGTGAATACTGACAACGGCAAGGCTTGGCATACACCCTGCATTCAGAAATGGCCACTTCCTTCCTTCTCCACCAAGATTGGCTTCTCCCTGGCCCTGTGACACCACAAGGGAAATCTTTCTGCTTTGATGACCGCAGTGAGACCTTAACCACTGACCTTCTGTGATTTGCCTGCCTCGCGCTAACAGGCTGGGCTTCCCAACCTTCCCTAAGGAGGAATGCAAGCAGGGGGTGGGGGAAGTCCCCAACCTCTACCCCAAACTGCTGAGTGAGCAGAGCTAGAAGAAAAAATGCTTTGGGGGTACCCTGAAAGGCCAGTTCACCCTGTACCAAATCCCAGTTGTGGTCGATTGTAGCCCAGGCCAGACCAAACTGTACTGTGACACTCAGAGGCAGGCCAGTGGTCAAATACTGTCCTTCTGTCCTCCTCCTCCTCCTCTTCCTCCTCCTCCTCACCCTTTATGTGTCAGTGACTACATACAATTTTGTTCAGAAAATATGTTCTAGGTTGTAAAAATAGGTTTGAAAACCCACTGGGCCAGTTCCTTTAAAGAATTTGAAAGGATGTAGGAAGCAAGAACCAGGAGTGGGACTTTCCTTCGGAAACTCCTTATCACCACCACCACCACCCCACCCATCACCCACCCACCCCCATCCCCACCTCCACCCCCACCCCTGCCCCCCCCCCACACACCCTGCACTGAGGACCTTCTTAGCAGGCTTCCTGGAGTTAGTCCCTCCCTAACAACTGCCTGGAGAAACTCAGGATAATTTAAGGACCTGCCTAAAGGTCTGTGACTCAGGATGGCTGAGCCTTACTGGCAGAGACTGAATTTTAATGAGGTCTCCATGAAGCCAAGAACAGAGCCCTAAGGCCTTCACACTTCAACTTTCCCTGGAACTTCACTAGAAATACAAATCCCATCCTGGGTATCAGGCCTCAGCTGCCAGCAGCCTGCTGAGGTGGGGTTAGAGGGTGGTTGTCNGGCCCCCCAGCCCCCCAGCCCCCAGCCCCAGCTTCTGACTGTTCCAGCATCACTGTGCTTTCTGCCTCTGCTCAGAGGAGTTCTTTTCTCTGCAAAGCAATCACTTGTTGCCAGCCACTCAAGTCTGTCTCTGAGCCTCCGGCATCTCAGGTTTCCCAGGCAGAGTGAGGAGTGTTGGGCAGTGGTCTATGGTGCCTGGGGTGCTGCACAGCCAGGCTCCAGGCTCAGCTCTGCCATTTATAGTTGAATGACTGGCCAAGTTCTCAACCCTTCAGGCCTAGTTCCTTCATTCATCATCTGAGAATGATTTTTTTTTCAGATAAGAATTGTTTGTGATGTCTATATCGATACAAAAAGGGCTTAGCCAGGAAATCACATATAACTTAGCTCTGGCGGAGGGTTTGGCACAGTTGGTTTCTGATGGGCTTTCTCACCGTTTCCCGTCGTCCCCAGGCTCTATGTTAGGCCATGCATAGCACCTGAACCCCTGCCCAAGGCCTCCCCCCAATACCAGCTGCCCACAGGAACTCTAAAGTTCCAGTCAGGGTGGCCACTTGTCACACTGTGTCCTCTAATGTCAGTTCTGCTTCATGCTGTCCTGGGTGTCTCCATCACTACAGACTGACTGTCTAATGGACTCCCAGATTCTCCACTCTGCTGTGCTAAGCACCGTCAACTTCATAAGCTCATCACATACCTGAGAGCTGGGCTCCTCCGTGGGCAGCCTCAGCATAGCTCTACCCTCCCTTCTACCTCCAGCCTTGCCCCAAGGACTGCAGGGTTCTGAGACTGAGGGCGGCTGGTCACAATAACCAGGGCCACACCCACGTTACCATGGTAACTGAGCCTTACCATTCTGAAAACTCTAGAGTTGATGATTCTATTGAATTGTTTCCAAAGGCACCCACTGACTTCTCTTCTCCCCGCTACCCTTCAGGCCATTGGCTGAGATGCTGCTCACATTCTGAGAGCAATGGGAATGGACTAGGATGTGTTGGGGAGTGTGTGTTGGGGGGTGTTGGTGGAAGCAAAAGAATTCTCATAAAGGCACAGGTACTCATGTGGCCCACCAATCACACAGTCATTGCCAGCCACAGGAGCCATCTGCTGAGTGGGTATTGGGTGCAAAGGTCTGTGGTTGGCTGCAACAGTGTTTCTTCCCCCGGAGCTTATGATGGTCCTTTTAGAACAGTGGTTCTCAACCTTCCTGACTCTGAAACCCTTTAATACAGTTCCTCATGTTGTAGTGACCCACCACCACCATAAAATTATTTTCATTGCTACTTCATACCTAATTTTGCTAATGTTATGGACCTTAACGTAAATATCTGTTTACTGATGATCTTAGGTGACCCCTGTGAAAGGGGTCTGGACCCACAGGTTGAGAACTTTTATTTTTAGAGGCTTCCCCTCTGGTAGTTTTGGTGAGAAGAGATACTAGGGTATAATACATAAACACTAAATATTCACTCTGTGTAAGCTACTCCATGTCAGAGCTAGTACATAATCAGAGTGGTGTCTAGTGATCCCAATGTCTCTCTCTCTTTCTCTCTCTCTCTCTCTCTCTCTCTCTCTCTCTCTTTCTCTCTCTCTCTCTCCTCTCAGCAAGTACACAACCAGGAGACACATTCTTGGTGCGTATAGGAAAGCTAGGACCCAGTGACATAGAATGTGAGCCCAATAACGTTAGCTTGTAGCCCATCTGCTGAGGGCTAGAGCTCAGGAAACGGTTCCCAGCAGCACTCTGCAAAGCAAAAGCCTTCATCCGAGTCTCTCGGGGCAATTGTTTTTTTCTTCAAGTAGTTCAGGTAATGATGAGTACATTCAGGATCTGAGTGCAGGTCTGTTTGACTTCTAAACCCAAATTCAATATTCACCACTCAGCTACCTTTAAAAAGCCAACAGTTCTGGGCACACAGGAAGCACAGATGGGCAGACACAGTGAAGGGCAGGAATGGGAGAGACCATAAGAATCAGCAACAGGAAAAGTGGTCATACCCGCTCTGGTGTTGGGGAAATGGTGATCCCCAGTGTGTGACAGCCAGCTTGCTTCCTCCAGAGCCCAGTTCCCACTGAGGTCCATGCTTTCCCGTATCCTCTTGTACACGCAGCTCCCAGCAAATGCCTGAAAGATATAAAGAACAGAGACAGGGGTGTGGATTACTGCTGATGCCCTCTAGGAGAAGATGCCTTCTCAAAGTGACCAGTTTCCAGGCCATCCTGTTATTTTAGCTTGCAGGTTCATTGCAGAGCAAAGAATGTGGCCTGAGTGTGAGGTAGCTCAAGTCCCCAACCACATTCCTCTCTGTACATTGGTGAAGAAATGTTCTCAAGCAAATGTTGTCATACCCACTTCTTGGGCAAAGAGCTTTCTTTTTGCTTTCATGTATGTTAATGACTCCTAGAATTTCAGGGAAAGAGGGGAGAATAGAAAGAGAAAGTGGGAGATAGGAGGTGAAAGAGAAGGAAAAAGGGAAGGAGGAAGGATGGAGGGAAGGAAGAGAATATAGTCATATATATATGAAAAATGGACCAAAATCATCAAATTAAAAGGCTATAACTAGCTATCATTATGTAATATATACATTTATAAATTATATATACATTTATAAATTTCTGCAGCTCCTTACAGGCTTCAGTAATGGGGAAGAGTATTGCAGGACCCCAGAGACCAATTTCCCACTTCCATTTACCAAGCCAAATAGGAAGGCTGTGTCACAGGATGCTTGGCTTTCATGAAAAAGTCTAACCACCACACTAACTACCCCTAAGAAGGCCCTCCTGGGAAATAAACTGCATCTTCGTTGATGACAGCTCATGGCCAAACTTTTGCAATGTTCCTAACATTGTGCATGGAGCAGAGCCACAAATAAAAGTGGTTTTTGAATAATTGAACATGACTGAGTAACGCGGCTGTGAATGTGGCAAGTGGGACCTCCACTCTGGCAGAAACTCTGAGGCCTGACTGGATGGGCACAGTTGATGGTTTGCTATAATCAGACCAGGTGGCTCTGTTTGATCTCTTAAATTTCCAGAATGCTGTTCAGAGTCACCCTGTGGGTCTGTGCACAGCCTGCAGGGCTGTAGCCATAGCAGGTCAATTGCTGCTTNGGCTGTGAATGTGGCAAGTGGGACCTCCACTCTGGCAGAAACTCTGAGGCCTGACTGGATGGGCACAGTTGATGGTTTGCTATAATCAGACCAGGTGGCTCTGTTTGATCTCTTAAATTTCCAGAATGCTGTTCAGAGTCACCCTGTGGGTCTGTGCACAGCCTGCAGGGCTGTAGCCATAGCAGGTCAATTGCTGCTTTCTAGATGCAGTGTCCTGGGAGTTGCACCAAGCAAAAGTCTTAAATGAAGCACCAAGGGTGATAAAAATTGTGGTGCACTCAGCAGACAGCTTGCCAGAAATCTGTGTTCAGTCTCAAGGTCTTATGAGATAATTCTGAACAGGAGTGAACATAATAACACAGTAGTAGCTGATGATAGCCCTGGACTTCAGAAGCCAGAGCTCATCCTGGCTCTAGCATTAACTTTGACCTCTGAACAAATTCCTTTATCCAGGCTAAATTTTCTCACTTTTACTGAAAGAATCAAGAACTGATGGTGTTAGAGGGTGATTCAGGTTCCCAAGGTTTGCAGGCTAGAATATTTTGCTTTTGCATGTGTGTTTTGCATGGTGATGGCCTGTACAGGCTCATATATTTGAATGCTTGGTTCCTAGCCTGTGGAACTGTTTGGGAAGGACTTAGGAGGTGTGGCCTTGTTGGAGGATGTATATGACTGGGGGTGGGCTCTGAGGTTTCCAAAGCCCATGCCATCCCCACGCCCCTTTTTCTGCCCCCTGCTCATGGATCAGATGTAAGCTCTCAGGTACTGCCCCAGTGCCATGGCTGTCTGCCTGCTGCCATGCTCCCTACTATGATGGTCATGGACTCTAATCCTCTGGAACCAGAACCCCAATAAATTCTTTCATTTGTAAGTTGATGTGGCTATGCTAGCTTTTCACAGCAATAAAAAAACAAGACACAAAGGCAATCTCTCTCCTGTGTCGGTGAACGGAGGAAGCTGCATTATTTGTCCTTTGGCTAACTAAGTATGTAATAGGTAGCCAACTGAGCTAGAGGTTGCCTACTATTGAGCAAGAGACATTCTCTGTGCAAAACTAAAAATATAAGTCAAGTTGGGCAGCATAAGCTGTAATTTCTGTACCTGGAAGATGAACACAGAACCATCTAGTGTTTTCAATGTCATTGTCAGCTATACAGAAAGTTACACACCAGCCTGAAATGCCCAAGGTATCCTTAAAAACAAAACTAAAATAAAGACTGGAAAGCTTCTGGAAGAAATCTCATTTGAACCATGTCCATAATGGTCTTGTTTAATCGACTGAAAAATATATAATGCTTATGTCTTTATTATTAAATAATATTAGTAATACTAATAATCCTGGAAAAGATTTTATTTACAACAGGCTAGAAATTCCAAATCACTCTATTAATCTCTGTGTATCCCTGAGGAGTTGAAAATTCCAAGAGCTTTGTTTGATTTTTAATTATCCCTTAGAGAATAGTGTGTAAAGTAGATTCCTCATCTTTCCAGGCCCACTAATGTAGACAGCCCTGAGTTCCAGGGATTAGATTTGTTTTTTTCCTTTTTTTTTTTTTTGGTTTCTTTTTGTTGTTGGTTTTGTTGTTGTTGTTGTTGTTTGTTTGTTTGTTGGTTTGTTTTTTCAAGACAGGGTTTCTCTGTATAGTCCTGGCTGTCCTGGAACTCACTCTGTAGACCAAGCTGGCCTCGAACTCAGAAATCTGCCTGCCTCTGCCTCCCAAGTGCTGGGATTAAAAGCGTGTGCCACCACCACCCGGCTCAGGGGTTAGATTTGTAAGTTGCTGTCTTCTGGATGTATGGGCTTAGTTAGACTCAAGCCATGAAGGAGTTTTAGCCACCTGAACATTGTAGGTTCCTTTCTGTAGACTCATTGACGTGTCTTGACACCTGAATTTCACACCTCAGCTTGGGAAAGCCAAGCATCACAGATGAAATGAAATTGAATGACTCAAACATCATGTCACATCTGTTACTATAACTGCAGCACTATCCCTTGAGCCCCAGAAAGCCCTGGGGTTAGTCATAAAATTCTAGATTTTAGAAAATAGTTTCCAAGCCTTTTTCCATATAAAGAAACTTATCCAGAGTTTTCTTTAGTTATCTAACTTCTTCCCAAGTAAAATCTCAAAGACTAAACTAAAATTTAAGGAAGCCACATTAATCTAGTGACAAAAGAAATTGCTGCAACTATGAGAAGAGGTAGCACGGGACAGCTTGTACAGGGATATGTGTACCCGGAACTTAGCTGCCCTCTATAGAGATGAGCCTGCACACATGGGCTCTGAGGGCTACAAGATGCTGGGATGCTGTGAGTACATGCTTGCTATCTAATAAACACGGGTTGAGTGAAGGAAGGAATAAGTAAGGATCACAAGTGAGTGAGGCTCCTGGCCAGGCATTGCATCCCCTTAAGCTCCCAAAGGAGACATGCTGACTTTGATGAAGTGAGGTAAGCCAGCTGAGTATCAGGGATCTGATATATATATATATATATATATATATATATATATATATATATATATATGGATCTGAAGATGTATCCGTGAAGCTGACTCCTCTCCCTCTTGCTTGTGTGTCCCCTAAGAGAGGCAATCTCCCAGCCACTCGGGTCAGAATCCCAGCCAGCTGTGGCTGCTTGAGTGCGTTCACATCTAGCCAACCACTGGTCTTTGGTGATTCTCTGACATAGAATCTGTCTGCGTTGCTTCTCACTGCCTCCCACTGCACTCACAGCAGTGTGTTCCTGGTCTGTCTTCCCTCTGTCCTGATAATCACTCTTTTGTTGTAGCGGGTGCTTTTGAAACCTATCTGATGAACTTACTCTCTAGCTGAGTTGATTCATTGTTCCTAGGAGAAAGTGAAGACTATGCATACAGGATCCAGTTATGGCTGGCGGTGTACAACTCCTGAATAAACCTCCTCTGCCGTCTTTTGCATCTTCATTCATACATACATTCATGCACTTTGAGCAGGATTACTTTGGCTGATCACCATCCTCACTATGCTAACTACATCTTACCTATCACTTGACCTAGTCAAGTGTTCCCAGAGTCTCCCACCAGCTCTTGCCCCTTTTGCTATTTGTGACATGGTATTTATTACAACTCTACTCATATGTCTGAGAGGTTTGGCTTACAGTTTACTGGCTTAGAACAGACTGCCTTGTTTGTATTGGTGTGTTTACATTCTCACAGTGGCTGTCACAGAGTCAGCAATACAGATATGCTGAACAAGTGAATACTCTTAGAAGGAATGAGTATGTAGGAATGTATCTGGCATAAACGGATCTCAGTTTAGAAAGTCTCTTTGAGATTCCACCTCACACCAGTAAGAATGGCTAAGATCAAAAAATCAGGTGACAGCAGATGCTGGCGTGGATGTGGAGAAAGGGGAACACTCCTCCACTGCTGGTGGGACTGCAAGCTTGTTCAACCACTCTGGAAATCAGTCTGGCGGTACCTCAGAAAATTGAACATAGTACTACCGGAAGATCCAGTAATACCTCTACTTGGCATATATCCAGAAGAGTTTCCATCTGGTTATAAGGACACATGTTCCACTATGTTCATAGCAGCCTTATTCATAATAGCCAGAAGCTGGAAAGAACCCAGATGTCCCTCAACAGAGGAATGGATACAAAAAATTTGGTACATTTACACAATGGAGTACTANCCCCCCCCCCCGCCATACCCATGATCCCACTTCAGCTTGCATATCTGCCCACCTGCTTGGCATGCCTGATTACCTGTGTAGACAACAACATCCCTAAATCAGCCAAGTCACACCTGGAGCCCTAGTCACCAGGGCCATTTCTGATGTTAGGAACTTGACAATACAAGTTCTTCTGAATAGAAATGCAATTCAGAAGAATCCTGCCTGTGCTTTGCTTATTACCTCTGCCATCCTGTGGTTCTATATGTAAAGGCATTCATTAATTACAAGTACAATGCTTAGGGAATCAGGTAGTATTTTCTGCTGTTAAACAACCATTGGTTCTAAGGACTCCAGACCTGGCCATGGGAGTCAGGATAACTCGATGATAACTTGAGCTATAAATTAAAGTATACACAAATGTGTATGACCCCATAAATGCATGCATATAAATTCACTCACTCATTTGATAGATATTTACAAAATCTTTAGAGTGGCTTCTATGTCCTAGAATAAATGGAGTCATGGGTAGAATTTTGTTTCCTTTTTTGAGGGAAACATGTCTGGACAGATCACTACAGGACAATGTAAAAGGTGGAAACATGGGTGTACACACAGGGAAACACAAGGATTTGCAAAGAGTAGGTTCTACAATTGTGAAAATGATCTGGAGGTCTTAGTTCAAGCCTTGCCTCCTTTTTTTTTTTTTAAAGATTTATTTTATTTATTATATGTAAGTACACTGTAGCTGTCTTCAGACACTCCAGAAGAGGGAGCCAGATCTCGTTACAGATGGTTGTGAGCCACCATGTGGATGCTGGGATTTGAACTTATCACCTTCGGAAGAGCAGTCAGGTGCTCTTACCCGCTGAGCCATCTCACCAGCCCCTTGCCTCCTTCTTGGCTCCCTAGTAAATGCTGTTCAACCTGAGCTGAAGCCCCACCAGAGATGCTGAGCTCCCTGAGTCTCTAGCTAACCCAGGGCATCTGTGAACGCCTGTCAAGCAATTCATATTTAGATTTTCAACAAAAGACTGATAATGTCCTGCATTCTGAACCATTTCAGCCCTTTCTGGACCTTGTTCTGTCCTTGAAAGGTTTGTCTAAAAGTGAGATGTATGTCTCTCGATGAATGGCAAGAGCTCACCCAGTTCTAGTATTCTCCATGCTTGTGGCAGGAGCAAGAATTGCTGGTGACACTTCTGGGCATATACCCAGAAGATGCTCTAACTTGTAAGAAGGAAATATGCTCCACTATGTTCATAGCAGCCTTATTTATAATAGCCAGAAGCTGGAAAGAACCCAGATGTCCCTCAACAGAAGAATGGATACAGAAAATGTGGTATATTTACACAATGAAGTACTACTCAGCTATTAAAAACAATGAATTTATGAAATTCTTAGACAAATAGATGGATCTGGAGGATATCATCCTGAGTGAGGTAACCCAATCACAAAAGAACACACATGATATGCATTCACTGATAAGTGGATATTAGCCCAGAAGCTTGGAATACCCAAGATACAATTTGCAAAACACATGAAACTCAAGAAGAAGGAAGACCAAAATGTGGACACTCGATCCTTCTTAGAAGGGGGAACAAAATACCCATGGAAGGAGTTACAGAGACAAAGTTCGGAGCAGAGAATGAAGGCATGACCATCCAGAAACTGCCCACCTGGGGATCCATCCCATAAACAGCCATCAAACCCAGACACTATTGCAGATGTCAACAAGAGACTGCTGACAGGAGCCTGATATAGCTGTCTCCTGAGAAACTCTGCCAGTGCCTGGCTAATACAGAAGTGGATGCTCACAGTCATTCATTACACGGAGCACAGGGTCTACAATGAAGGAGCTAGAGAAAGTACCCAAGGAGCTGAAGGGTTTTGCAGGCCCTTAGAAGGAACAACAATATGAACTAACCAGTAACCCCAGAGATCCCTGGGACTAAACCACCAATCAAAGAAAACACATGGAGAGATTCATGGCTCTAGCTGCATATGTAGATAAGGATGGCCAGGTCAGCCATCAATGGGAGGAGAGGCCCTTGGTCCTGTAAAGATTCTTTGCCCCAGTATAGGGGAATGCCTGGGCCAGGAAGTAGGAGTGGGTGGGTTGGGGAGCAGGGGGAAGGGGAAGAGGATAGGGGATTTTCAGAGGGGAAACTAGGAAAGGGGGATAACATTTGAAATGTAAATAAAGAAAATATATAATTAAAAAAAAAGAATTGATGGTGACATAAATTTATATTGTCCCACCCAGAAGCTAAATGAAGCAACTGACTGAAGCAGGAAAGAGAAGAGACCACAGCATGGGAGTTACTCTCCTTTACCACTCAGTTCTCAAGCACCTAAGACCCAAGCCTCGATGTCAAGGGCAAAATGTCCTAGCTAACCACAGTTGAATGCTGGGTACTCTACCCTTAGAGCAACCTTGAGGGTTGATTCTGATGAGTTCCAACATCTAACTTCGGAAGATCCATTCCATCCAGCTCAGAATTACTCAAATAGAGAAAAAGAGATACTTGGACTCTTAACATTCAAAAGGTATAATTTAGAAGCACTTAAACTTTGGGAATAAAAACTACATGTACTGTGAAGACATTGTTTTTTTGGATGAATAAAAGGTAGAGAAGCATTGGAAGGACAGAATCCCATTCTGTCTAAAATGCTTGACGTCTGAGCATTGAGCCCATTATTCTGTGCTTCTTACTTGTTTCTGAGAATCTTCCTAACATCATAGAACTAGGAAATTTCAATAACTTGAAAAACATTATTTAAAACTAGCTTCTCCAAACGGGAAGGGTGTTTTCAAAGCTATGGTATAATTTATTGATGTTAATATTTTAAGTATGCCGATAAATAATTCATACTACCACTCTGTAGGGAGCTATGGCAACAGGCATGTTTTTAGGAAGCATAATGAAGTTAAAAGTTATGAGGTTCTCTACTGAACTCAGGCTTTCCATTTCTAAAGCTGGTCCATGGTGGACCAACTCAGGACTCTCCATCAGGACCATCTCATGCAGACTAGTTCCTGATTCCCTTGCTGGTCCATGGAGGTCAAACCCGGAACCCTCCCCATCAGGACCTTCCCAGGCAGACTAGTTCCTGGTTCCCTTTCTTTTTAGAACTTTAGCATAGTCCATTTTCACTGGAGACCACTCCTCTCACAAAATGATTGTCTACCACATTAAGGCTACCTTCTCAGGACAAAGCCTTACCCCTTATCCTTACATTCTCTCTGGGATGAGCAGGCTGACTCAGGCAATGCTTGTTGAGTAGAGATTGGTATACTATACTCTCAGCTGAGAAACACAGCTCCTCATGCAAGACAAGTAAACCTTCAGTCAAAACAAAATCTCTCTCACTAAAATCCACCAGTTCAATGTCCAGATACAAGTTAATGAACAAAGAAAAAAGTGTTTGAAGAGGCTGGAATTCTCCTCTGTATTTTCTTAATGTATTGACCCAGCATGAGACTCTTCCCCAAATTCAGTTTTTCCAGTATGCGAAAGGGGACTCACAAAATCTCTTCTCCCTTCCTGAGCACAATTTTGGGAAAAACAGACATCAGCTAAAGAATATGCAAAACAATACACAAATACTCAGCAGCTCGTCTGTCTTAGCAAATGTGTTTATAGACATCACTTCATAGTCAATATTGCATTTCAACTTGGCTGCTCAAGCTGTGGGGGCAGGGTAGACATAGTGGCTAGCAGCAAAGACTTTGGGGATAGCACTGAAGCTAAATCCCAGTAGTAGCCTTGGTCTTGGGCAAGCTAACCTGACGATCCTGATTTTTTTCATTTCTAACATTGGATCGCAGCATATGCTTGTTGGGTCATTGTAGTAATCGACTGAGAATTGTCTATAATGTGCCCAGTGGAAATCCTGACCACATTAAAAATATCAACCACCGATGGTAGCCATTGTTCTTGGTTGTCATTGGTAACACTTGAAGAGTATCTTGGTCCTTTTTTGTTCCACATGGAGTGAGCATAAACTGTGAGGAGCTTGTGAAGGCTGTCATTGGTCTCTCTGATGGCTCCATGGCTGATGGCTAGGGTACATTTCTCTGGAAGAAGATCAATGGAAAAAGTGGGTAAGAGTGCAGCTGTCCTGTGTGCCAGTTCTCAGATGGAGAAGGGAAGCCAGCAAAGAGCAGCAGAGGTGAAGAGGCAAAGGGACACTACTGCAAGAGCTTTCTGGGGAAGAACCATAAACAGCACCGACTGGCCACGGGTGCTGGGAAACCACTGCAGAGGATTAACTGTCTTAGAGAAAGCACTGAGATGAGGCCAGGGAGACAAAGAGCCAGATGAGATAAACTGCCACAGCTCTGATTACAAACCAAAAATAGAGTATTGGCAAGAATAGAGCTTAGGCTATGGTGCATCTTGACATATTTGAGTTGGAGGGAAAAAAGTAAGTTACCATCCAAAACAGCCCTATAAGGTCCTTAAATAATTTTGAATTCTCTAATTGTTGCATACTTTAGCAAGTGCGACTGAATATAATGGAATGGTTTAAACCACAGCCATTTATGTCTAGCAGTTGTGGAGGATAAGAAATTCTAGAGAAAGGTGCCAACTGATGGTTACATGTCACAAAGAAGGCCCTTTGCCAATCACTCCCTGTGTCTCACAAGGTGGAAAGAGACAGGAAGCCTCCGGATCTCTTCCTTTTCTTGCAAGAACCCTCATTATCACGAGCATCCCACCCTGACCTCATATGAATCTATCCTCTCCCCAAGGCCCCACCTTTAAATTCAACCACCAGGAGGGCCAGATCTTTGTCACAGGAATTTGAATTTGGAGAAAACTAAGCATTCAACTTGAGCCTACTCATTTAAAAAAAAAATTAAAGTAATTTTAAAATTATTTTTAAATTTTAATTTAATTTATCAATTACAGGTAAAATGTTTTTGGTTTTCTTTTTCCATTTCCATGTATTAATATGGTGTTCATGTGTGCATATGTATGTTCACATGTGTGTAGGTACAAGTGCTCTTGTGTGTACCTGCACATGGAGGTCAACAGTGGTCAGGAGAAGAGAGTGTCTTCACTGAACCCAGAGCTTGCAAACTCTTTAGCCAGCTTGCTCTGAGGATCCCTGTCTCCACCATCAGAGGCTACAATCACAAACAGGCTGTCACAACACTCATCATTTTCTGTGTGTTCTGATCCTCAAGCCTTGCACAGCCAGCTCTCTAAACACTAAGCAATCACCCCTGTCTCCTAATTTTAGTAATATAATTTATTTACTCTACATAGTCAAGATAGTACTTTTATATGCTGTTAATATACGACATTCTTGGGCTGGAGAGATGGCTCAGAGGTTAAGAGCACTGTCTGCTCTTGCAGAGGTCGTGAATTCAATTCCCAGCAACCACATGGTGGCTCACAACCATCTGTAGTGAGGACTAGTGCCCTCTCTTGGCTTGCAGGCATAAATGCAGGCAGAATACCATGTACTTAATAAATAAATTTTTTAAAAAAACAACAACAATTTATCATATTAAGAAAAGACATTGTTAATATAAAAAATGTCTTATGTTTTCACATTGCATTGTTCACAGCCCCCTGTACGTTTTCACGTCGCAGTGGGCTGAATTATAATAGCTACACAAAGCCAATATTCAAAACTAAGGGAAAAATGAGCACCATCACCCTGCCCTTTCCTGCTGAGGAGACCTCTGAGAAGTCTAGATTCTTGCAGTCAGAACAGGACTTTGGAGATGAATCCCAGAGTTCCCCCAGCATCTTATTCCACTCTGGAACATTCCATTCTCCAGCTCACGCACTGGTGCTAATTTAATGCATGGCTTGGATTGGCTATTCATGGCACAAGTTCTATCCACACGAAGGAAACCCACCTCTCACTTTCTTCATTCAATCACATGGTGGCTTGATCATCCTGTTTCTCCTGCTCCCGTCTTCCCTCAGGCCCTGCCAACCACAGGGACACATACATTCCAAAAAATGGATTTATTCCTATAATCACTGTATTAACTGGTTTTGTTTATCAACTTGACACAAGCTGAACCTATCACAGAGAAAGGAGCCTCCCTTGAGGAAATGCCTCCACGAGATCCAGCTGTAAGTTATGTTCTCAATTAGTGATCAAGGTGAGAGGACCCATTGTGGGTGGTGCCATTACTGGACTGGTAGTCTTGGATTCTATAAGAGAGCAGGCTGAGCGAGCCAGGGGAAGCAATCCAGTAAGTAACATCCCTCCATGGCCTCTGCATCAGCTCCTGCTTCCTGACCTGCTTGAGTTCCAGTCCTGATTTCCTTGGTGATAAACAGTAATGTGGAGGTGTAAGCTGAATAAACCCTTTCCTCCCCAACCTGCTTCTTGGTCATGGTGTTTGTGCAGGAATAGAAACCCTGAGTAAGACAGTCACCCAGTGCTGAAAATCTCACCCAAGCAAAGGTAAGCCAAGAATATGGAGACAGGATCAGTCAGGATGGAGAAGACATCAGGAGTGGAGGAGAGAGAGAAACAGCTAACCACAGTAGAGGTCTAGCCCCTTCAGGGGGGAGTATTCAGTGGAGAATAAGCCCACTAGGAGAGTTCTTCAACCTCCTTTGAGACCAGGCTTCCAGCCATGTCATTAGAACAAAGTGGCTCTCGAAATAAAGAATGCCTACCTTCTGATGCCAGTCACAGGGTGGGAATACCCCATTGTCGATTTTTGGTGTGATTCTCAGGGTCATGGCTAGGATAGGTTCTTTATATCCTCTTATGAGGAAGAAGCTAAGCAGCTCGAACTTGGTGAGTAAAAGGCCTGTCCCAGAGCTGCACATGTACACAGTGTGAGCACAGCCTGACCCACTTCTTCCTGCTTATTTGACTTTAGTTTCACATCAACACAACAGAGAAGCTAGAGAGTGCTCTGAACTGTCTTTCCAAATACCCATATGCTGAGACTGCCTCGCCATGGTGGCCTTCCAGGGACCCTTATGTGCCTCCCCTCCCCTTCAGCAGAGTTTCCCATCTTCTGTTGTGCATTAGAACTTTCTAAGGGACTTTTAAATATGTTAAGGTACTGAATGTGACTCAGAGTATGGGCCGTCTGGGGGCAGACTCCAGGCTTCCATGTCTCCTAAAAGCTCCCCAAGCTCTTTTAATATGGAGGCACTGAGGCACAGAGTACGCCCTCCTACAGGCTTAGGGTTTGAGCAGACATTATTTTCAATTATATAAGAAATGCAATAAAATGCTTTTTGTTGAGTATGACTGAAAGGAGAGATCCCACTAACCTGTGACACCCCAAAAGTTCTCTCCATATGTAGATGTTACTGTTTCTTGTGTTCATTTCCAATAATTACCTCAGCACACGCAGATGTATATGTGGATGCATTTTTTTTCAAGACTGGGTTTCTCTGTGTAGCCCTGATTGTCCTGGAACTCACTCTGTAGACCAGGCTGGTCTCAAACTCAGAAATCCACCTGCCTCTGCCTCCCAAGTGCTGGGATTAAAGGCGTGTGCCACACGCCCTGCTGATGCATTTATAACATCGATAATGACACTCACCATAAGGCTGAAATAAAGCAATGTGCTTTTGTAGCTGGAATAAACTGTTTGTCAAAAAAACCAAAAAACAAAAAACAAAAACCTTCAATGTAAAGCCAGGCATATAATCCCAGCACTTGGGAGTCAGGGCAGAGGCAGGCAGAATTCTGTGAGCTCAAGGCCGTCTGGTCTACATAGTAAGACCACAACTTAAAACAAAACAAAACAAAAAAAACTGTGTAGTTGATTTGGTGTATACAAAAATAACATTTTCAATCAGTGGGGGAAGCTAGATTGATAAGCCTATTGTACAGAATGCAATGGCAGAGTGCTTTCTTAGGTGTGTATACAACAGTCTTCCTAAATAAAAGAATGCAAGTATTTGTATAGCCCTCAAAAATAGTTAACAAAATACAAATTATACTGTGGAACCAAATAGCCATGAAAGCAAATTAGCATTGTAAGACTTTGTAAGAACTGACTGAAAATCATGCTGATTTGTAAAATATAAAGCAGTTTATAAATAGAGTTCAATTATAAAAGAAAGGCACACACGTATTTAGAATCACACGGAGGAAAGGCTGGGAGAACCCATGGACTCTGAACGGACACACTCAAAGAGAAAGAAGACCTCGTGTGTGTGTGTGTGTGTTATCTTGTTTGGGTTTTTTGTTTTTTTTGTTTTGGTTTGTTTTTGTTTTTGTTTTTGTTTTTGTTTTTGTTTTTGTTTTTGTTTTTCAAGACAGGGTTTCTCTGTATAGCCCTGGTTGTCCTGGAACTCACTCTGTAGACCAGGCTGGCCTCGAACTCAGAAATCCGCCTGCCTCTGCCTCCCAAGTGCTGGGATTAAAGGCGTGCGCCACCATGCCCGGCTATCTTTTTTGTTTTTGAGACTTTCATTATGTACCCAAGTCCAGGCTCAAACTCCCAACAACTTTCCTTTTCCAGCCTCCCAAGTGCTAAGATTACAGGTATGTGCCACCAAGCCCAGCCCAGCTTATTTTTGACAAAGTGCAAAGGTAACTCAATGAAGGAGGCTTAGCCTTTTAAAAAATGGGGCTAGAGCATTTTGACAAATTTACATCCTCTCTCCAAATTAACTTTGATTTAACTTGACACTTTATTTTAAAAAAATCAATGGGAAGTAAATCAAAGATGTAAGTGCAGTCTATAAAGCTACAAGCCTTTTAGAAAAATATAAGGGTAGAGTTCAAGGACTATGGTTAGGTGAAAGATCAAAACTTGCAATAAAGAGCACAATGTATCAAAAGAAAACTTGAGAGGTTCGGATGCAGCATGTGAGGGTTATTTGATAAAAACAAAAACATTGACAAACTGAACTTCATGAAAATTAAATACTTGAAATATTTCCAAACATATGATAAGTGGCTTTATCTAGACTATGTACATATATGTACACACATACATACATATGAGTGTGGGTGTGGTGTGTAGTGCCTGTGTGTATTCAATAAAATTTTTGTCAGTTGTTAAATAGGCAAACTGTACAAGTACACATGTCACTGAAAGTACATACTGACATCAAATAACCACATTAAACCCACTAGGCAAGCACAGATCACAACCACACTGTTACAAATGCAGATTACACACCCATTTATCACAGTGAATAAAATAAAAAATAGAGATAATGCTAAAGGCTAGCAAAGAGACAAATTCCATTATCATACACGATACATATATCACCTTTATATGATGGATATATATCATACATATAATGTCCCCCTTCTCCTAAAAAGTAGTTTGGCAACTTCCATTAAAATTAAAATCAACTTTCCATAGGAATCAGATACCCCATCCTCAGTATTTGCCTTCATTCAGAAACTTGTAGGTAATGCTAACAGCAGCTTTGGGGCTGTTTGCCTCCCCCTCAGGCTTATGCATGTGAACTCTTGTTTCTCAGCTGATGGAGATATTTTAGAAGCTTGTGGGACTTTTAAAATTTAGAGGCAGGCAGATTTCTGAGTTCGAGGACAGCCTGGTCTACAAAGCTAGTTCCAGGACAGCTAGGGCTATACAGAGAAACCCTGTCTCGAAAAACCAAAAAAAAAAAAAAAAAAAAAAAAAATGTGTGAGTCTCACTGGAGGTAGTGGGTCACTGTGGAAAGGCTTTGGTGTTTTATAACCCCACCTACTTCCTGTCTGTCTTCTTCCTGACTGCAGCAATGTGACCAGCTGCTTCAAGCCTGTACTGCACCTTCTCTTTCATGATGGACTGTTTCCCTCAAACAGTAATCCGAACTGCTTCGTGTATCATATTTGCTCACACCAACAAGAAAAATAATTAATGCATCTGTAATAAAGAAAGATAGAAACAACTTCAATGTATTCCACTGAGCAGGATGGCAAATAACCAGCCAACTGTGGTATATCTATCTGAGCAGTGCCGCTCCCTAATGAGAACGAATCAGCAGTGATGTGTGCAAAAGTCTGGGGGTCCTCAAGGTTCCACTCCAAGTAGAACCAACACTACATGAATTCCTTCCCAGCACACTTACCAAACATCGTGATATAGACAATGGGCTTCAAAGGACTAGAACTAGCAGGAGGCAGTAGAAACAGGTCTGCAGTTACGTCATAGCGTTGTGTCTTATTGACATGGTAGTTACATGAAGCACATGTGATAAATTTGCATAAAATTACACACACGCAGGAGTGCACATGCCCACCCCACCCCAGCACACATAATGGAGTGCAAGCAGATGGAGAAATCTGGATATCTGTGAGTCATACCCGCATCAGTAACCTAGTTCTGATATAGCGCTGTCATTCTGCAGAATGTTAAATCTATCTGAGTGAGGCTTGGAGAAATGGACCAGAGACTCATAGATATATAAATATTTCATAATAAAAGATGTATAATATATGAGACAGCCATTCTTTAATGGTCAGAATGTCTGTATCATGTTTGGTCTAGAGCTCTTGCATGACTAGACCAGCCATTAGCTGAAAGAGCCATGCCTGCCAAAAATTAATCAATAGATTAAATTTTCATAGATTAAAATCTGGTATTTCCAAGGTATAAATAAAGGAAGTGAACTGAATATGGACCTCTTGGCTCCAGAGTGACGTTATCCTTCACTTGGACTGTCTGACCGAAGAGTAAGCGGTGGGCTGGTAAACTGAAATGCTGTGGAGCACCCTGGGTTCACGATTCCTGTCAAAGTCATCCGACTTTAATGCCTCCTTAAATAGAATCTGTGCCCCATTGTGTGTGCTGTAGAGGACAAAGGTTGATGTTGGGTGTCTTTCTCAATTTCTCTCCGCTGTAATTTTTGAAAAAAAAGTCTCTCACTGATCCCAGAGCTCACTGATTCACCTTGAAGATCCTTCTGCCTTCACATCCCCAGGATTACAGGCACACACTGCCACATCATGCCTTTATGTGGGTCCTGGGGCTTGAACTCGGGTCTTCATGATATGAGCTCTTTACTAATGCACCAACCCTTTATCCCCAAAGTTTAAAAAATAATAATGGCTTAAATGAATGGAGCTTTGAACTACTCAACTATCAGCTACATGGGTAAGAAGAGGATTAGAAGAGGACTCAAGAAGTCAGAAACACACAGACTCACATTGGCCAGCAAGGCGTGGCAATCTTTGAAAAAACATTTGGCATGGTAAGAGGAAAAACCTGGGTATAAAGAAGGATATTCACAGAGCGAGTACTCGATTGAATATAATATTAATTGTCGGCTCATCTTGGGCACCTCTACTGTGACTGGCTAAAGGCCTGGGTTTGCCAGAGTTGCTATGACTTTGGCATGGTGGTGACAGCTCTCTTAGCAACACCATATCAACATGATCACTTCTACAGTTAGCCAGTGTTTGCTTATGTGGCATGTATGTGTTGGGGAGGGGGCACCATGCAACTGTTAATTACCCTACACCCATCATTTTACTTAATCCTCACAAGATCATGGTGTAATAACATCATCATCATCAAGAATGAGGGAGCTAAGGCAAGAAACTAAGACAGTCTCCATACTGTCTAGGCTCAGCCAGCTAGAAATCCCAGAGCCTTGGGCTTTAACTCTGACCATCTGATTTCAAAATCAGTGCTCTTGTTTTTTTGTTTTTTGTTTTTGTTTTTCGAGACAGGGTTTCTCTGTATAGCCCTGGCTGTCCTGGAACTCACTCTGTAGACCAGGCTGGCCTCGAACTCAGAAATCCGCCTGCCTCTGCCTCCCGAGTGCTGGGATTAACTACTAAATCTGTGTCTTCTTTGAGACTTGTTTTCAACCCTAGTCTTTACTGATCTTTTCCCCTATGGGTGTCTGGCTGTTATGTTCTCTAACTTCATCTTTTCTCCATGGTACCTGCTTCCCCTAAACAATTTGTTTCCGAAGATGAAATGGGGCCAATAGGTTAGGCAACACAGAGCTTCTAGAATTGATGCATAGAGACTTGTGTACATAGGAGCTGGAAGGAGATGCCTTGAAGTGTGTGTGTGTGCATGTGACAGGGGTACTTCCCCGTAATCTTGTCACGGTGGCAAGACTCATTAGCAAAGTTATTCAGTTTTTCACACTTCTTTTGTCAAATAAGAATTATTCACTCAGTACAATTTTCCTATAAAAAAAAACCACAAATAATGATCTTGGGTTTTTTAACCAACAATTTCATGGGATATCTGTCCCTTACTCAAGGGCTCAAGGGCTTAAGGACTCCCTACCCAGGATGGTGTCTGAGTAGAGGAGACACCATTCCAGTTACCTAATGCTGCATAAATCCACCCTTGAGCTTCGACAATACAAATTATCTCCCAAGGTGCTGTGGGTGGCTGGGCTGAGCAGGGCGGTTCACACCTACTGTGTGAGTTCCCCACATATCCATCCTCTGACGATGGTGAGCGTATTTTCCCACCTCTGCTTGGATGCTTGAAATGCCACCTGGGGAGGGCTGGCACTACCAGCACCAGCATCCATAAAGTTCAAGTTGGTTGCTCATTTCCCAGAAGCTGGTTTAGCAGCACGTCACTTATGTCACTTGCCATGGTGGCTGACTTCCCTCTGAGTGAGAGGTAGACAAGAATAGACAGAAGCTGCGGACCTTAGCTCTGGTTGCCCCTGGATGTCACCTTCTTCTGTTTTGTTGGCCAAACAGCTCCCCAAGTCTGGCTTGGGTTCAAATGAAAAATATTTCCATCAATCTTCCATGGAAAGAGCCGCAAAGAGCCCTCTCAGAGCAGACATCCAGATGTTTGCCCAGTGAGTGAAAGAATGAACTTGCACTTAAAGCACTAACCTGGATAGCATTAAGTCACTCTGAAAGCAAAAGGCCTTCTGGAAGATTTTACTTCAGAGAATCCTATATACTTTCTAAATTTGTAAGGATTCTGAACATAAAGGTGCTAGATACGAATGTTTCCCTTTGTCTTCATGTATGTAGGTGTCAGCTCACTCAACACCCGCCCCCTGCTGTATGCTCAATGGCTACCGTGTTCACTGCATTTTCTACTTGCTTGCTTATCTCAGCGTTCTGTGCTATTTATCAGGCCTCGAGTAAGTGTCCCTCTGTGTCTGTTGCTGTGCTTTCTTCCTGTCATGCCACAAATAGGTACATTTTACACACACACACACATACACACACACACACACACACACACACACACACACACGCAGAAAGAGAGGGGAGAGAGAGAGAGAGAGCTGTGTTACAGGGGGAGCTCACAGACCTTCAGAGAAAAGGAAAAGAGAAAAATAGCTAGCAGCTCTTAACTGCCCAGTGTTGGGTCTTCTACAAGTGCACTTACTTCTATGTCCCAGTAAGATAAGGCTCTGGCCTTATTTCCATCCCAGATCAGGGAAACGAAGTCCACATGGCCAGCACCAGGCCAAGGCTGTGCCATGAGCGAGGCCAGGGCAAATAGCACCACCTTTAACCTCAGCTACTTGGGAAGCTGACACAGGAGGATCCTATCAAGGTTACAGTAAGTTTGAATCAAGTTTGGGCAATTTAATGATACCATCTCAAAAAAAAAAAAAAAAAAAAAAACAGCCCCAGCTCCCAGGAGGCTGAGGCAGAAGGCTCTCTGTGAATCTGAGGCAAATCTGTGGTACATAGTAAACTTCAGGGTAGGCAGTGTTACATAGCAAAATCTCGTTTGAAAAATAAGATAATAATTTTAGAAAGCTGGTATTGATGTCATTCAAGATTGTTGCAAGTACTTGTAAAAGAGGGAGTCCCATGTCAAGAGGTAAGAAGTCTCACTCTCGATATTTTCGTGGTAGTGGCTCAGCTCTTTTTCCAAAACCAATTCATTAGATAATCTCTGTGATAATCGAAATGCTTTTTATCAAACCTTCCTAAGGTTCCCAAGGTAGTAAGATCTCTGTGAGTCACTCAGTGACAGTGTAACTCGGGGACAGAATGGCAGGGAGAGTTCTATGGTGTTTGGTGTCTGGAATCACAGGGTTAGCACTTGCGTGTGTGCGCGCGCACACACACACACACACACACACACACACACCTCCATTCCCATTTCCTTAGAAGAACTTGCATGGACAGGCTCTAGGTTGTGTTTGCTCATTTCTGCCAGAGAGCAGCAGCACAGCCGTTGTTTACGAGAGGTTCCTGCATGTTGGGGCAGAGATCCTGGGCCCCTTTGTCTCCTGCTAAATGCCTGAGAAAGAAGGAAAGCATTCAAGCCAGCTAAAGAACAAACCAAGGCTTGCCACAGAGCCTCTGTCCTTCTGTACCCCAGATCTGTAAGGACTGACTCAAACACAAAAACCAATGGTCAAAGGGTACAGAGGATGGAGGATGCCAGCCTAACACAGGCCGCTTCTAACTACCTCATCTCACAACTTGTGAGAGGCACCCAAACCCAGCCCCACTCGCTCACAGACCCCTGTTCACACGTCATGCTCAGAGTTAAATCATCCAGCTAGGGCCTGCTACCCTAGGTGAGTAACGAGGGCGTCCCTCCCACCACCCAAACCAGCATCTCCTGACCTCACCCCAATATCTCCGGGGATGTCCTCCAAAGTCACCTGAACCCAATGTCCCTAGGTGGGAACTTACTAAATGAAAACGTGCTTACCTGAGAGAAGGTTCTGGTGCCCAGCCGTAGGAAAAAACCCACTAAGTTTAACAGCAGTGACAGCGACTCACGACTAAGTCAGCTAGTTTTAAAAGGTGACTTCATTTCTGGTGCCGTGGAGTTTAAAAAGAGCAGCGAGTGCTCCCTGACCGAGCCAACTCTGCCTCGTCTGTGATGACTCCATCCAGAGCCACAGGCATTGCCCAGACACGCTCAGCCCTCACAAGGTGGAGCGCTGGAATCCCACAGCTCTGTTGTTTTGGATCCTCTCAAGGTCCTGAAGCACCAATCAGTCGCCTCTGCTGGCTCAGAGGGAGGAAAGCCAGGCACTTCTTTGAGCCAGGTCATTATCTCCCAAGAATTCAACTCTAAAAAAACCAGCACTCTAGGGAAAGAAAACAGGTAGTTAGCCACGTGAGAGCCAAACATCCCTAGAAAAATGGTGGGGAGGGGAAGGTGGGTGAGAGGTTTGGAACAATTGCCTTGCTAAGGAGTTCTCAGAAAGGTCACTCGTGAACTGGTGACTGGACTTCGCAGGGGGAAAGTATTCATTTAAGCAAAGAGGCTTGTCTAAGGAAGGCGACTGGGTTTCATTTTCTAATATTCACCCAACTGTGTGTGGCTTCATTTGTCATATTGGCAATCAGTCCTAAGCACGTCCATGTTCTACCAGAAAGACTGGGAAAGGACATTTACATAAGGAGTTTTTGGTTTTGTGTATTAAACAGAGGGTGCAGCCATCGGGTGTCTAACATGGGAGTCACATCAGTTACTCAGTGGTCCAGGAACCACCTCTCCATGACAACTCCTTGTTCTAGCTGAGGTGCTGAGTGGCGATGGCTGTACCCACCTCTTGAAAGTAGAGCTAAGCAGCTGCCTGCCCTTCACCCGTCCCTCTATGTCATGGGAATTTAAGGAGAATCTAGGTCACTGGACATGGATTCAATTTCTTGTTGAGCTATTCTGAGCCTTTGGGATCTCTCGGTGCCAAGTTTCACTGCAGAAAAAATAAAACAAGAAAATATCCCTGTCTAGTCAAATATTGTATTAGAATATAAGAGTAGAAGCGGGTGTTGGAACTTTGAAATGCAAGAAATATCAACACAGATTCTAGGAAGGGACTATGAAGACTTCTGTTCAGGGTTCAGATAATGATCCAAATAGAGAAGGGCTGGAGTTTTATCAATGATAGGATCCAAGAATGAAGTAGCCGTTTTTATTCAGTTCATCACAGAATCCTCAAAGTCTAGTCTACAGAGCAAGTGTCCCATAGCGAATGCGAGGTCCCAGCTCTGCCCTTTCCATGTTTCCAGAATAGTCCCTCAGAGTCTTAAAGTCACTATTTTGTCAGTAAGGCTATTAGAGAGGATGGAAGCCAGTCTGTGGAATGCAGGAGAGCTCAGTCCTTACTGTAGCCTCTGCTTTCAGGTTCCTTACTAAAGTCACAGTGGATTAAAGGAGTTGGACCCAGAACCTTCCTTTTCAGACCTAATCACCCTTGAAGTCCTTGCCCTGCTCCCAATTTTATGGGAATTTTAAGAACTCAACATTTCACAACCATGATGTTAGCTGAAGGTCTTTTGTAAGTAATTTGCCAAATTAAGGCAGATTACCTTTTACTTTAAAGTTCTAACTTTTAGGCTTACTTTCCTCAGCACTAAGAAAACAGGCTGGAGAATTCTGGACTTCTGAAAACTCGCAGACAGCGTTAGCTATATGGCAAGACCCTGTCTCAAAAAACAAACAAACAAAAACAAAACAAAACAAAAACAAACAAAAACTCTAGCTTTTTGTCTTTAGTAATTTTTTTTTCAAAAAAGATATATTTCTTCTGCTTATTTTGGATCCATGTTGTCTGGTTTTCTTCTTTTTCTAGGTCCTTAAGACAAAGTCTTACATCTTTGGAAGCTGGTATAAGCACTCTGGAAATCAGTTTAGTGGTTCCTCAGAAAATTGGACATATTTTGAAGCTAATGATATTCCCTAAGCCTTAATTTAACTGAAGCTTCAGATTTCAAAATGTTATATCTTGCTCTTTCTGGGTCTACTTGTTTATTTCCATTACAACAGATTGTTTAAAGAGATGTTATTTAGTTTATGATTTTTCCTACTATCTTACTGATTTCTAATGTAATCCCACACAGTCAAAGGACACGCTCTACACGGTATCAGCCCTTGTAACTGCATGGCTGAGATATTCTGTAATGTGCACTGATCATGTGTGTTTGTAAGGAGTGTCAACTTTAGTGAATGTTGTTCTGTAACTATCACGGAGGTCAAGGTGACAGTTGACTGTGATGGTCCCCAAAGATTGCCATAACATGTGTCCCAGATTGGCTTAAATGACACAAATTTTCAGCCTCACAGTTCTGGATGCTAAAATCCTGCTAGAGCAGGAGCATGGCCCGGAACTTGGGAGATCCTTCTTTACCATCTCTTGGCCTCTCATCAGAATGGGCATCCTTGGCCTGCCTTGGCTGGTAGGCCTCTGCCTCTGTCTTTGCATGGACTTCTCCCTAGACATCTGTACACCAGCTGCCACCCACCCCTCAGTCCTGTGTCTGTGTCCACATTTCTTCCAAAAATTCAGCTTCAAGATCTGCCCTAAACATTAGTGTGACTTTTTATTTAAATCTCTCTAAAGTCACATCCTGAATTAATCTTCACTCTCAACTTGATTGGACTTAGTATCAGCCTAAGAAGACACACGTCTGGCCACATCTGTGGGGCATTTCTAATAGATTCACCCTGGATGTGGGCAGCACCACCATCACTGGGGCCTGGCTGCATGCAAAGGAGAATGAGAGTGCATAGCAGCACCCCTCTCTCTGTGCTTCCTGGCTGGGAATGCACAGTGACCAGCTGCCATGCTCCTGCTGATGGGACACCCCAGCCACAACACACTGTACCCTAAATCTCGGAGCTGAAGTCAACACCCACTTTCTCGTTGCTCTCATCAGGTACTTTGCCATAGCAACCAATCATAGCAACACCTCATCCTGCTACTTCTAGGACAGAACAGAGGACAGTGCCAGATCCTGTGTTACACAAGACTAGGTTTGCATCCCTGATTTACCATTCAGTGGCTGTGTGACCCTGGCAGAGTGGCTGCACACTTCTGGCTTCCATCTGGTTAACAATAAAAGAGACAAATGGCAGAAGAGACCAATGAAGAGATACTGGACATAGCACACTGAGCATCTAGCAGTTTCCTAAATGCTCCCTCCTCCCCGCACCCTACCTCCTCCCCAGCTTGCAGAAGCTGCTGTGGGCGTGCCTGGCTTGGTTCTAAAGCTATCTCTCCTTGACCCTGGCCATGTCAGCCAGGATCAGTGGTCCTGGTTCCTGGGCCCAGTATTCTGGTTCCAGTTTCTGAACTTGATCCAGCTCTTCTTTCAGGGCTAATTTTCCATCACCTGTTTCTACCACTCAGTGCTGAGCCCCAGGCAGAGGGTGCTGCTACAGTGGCTGGCTCTCAGCTGGAGTTGCTCTAGCAGAGTCTCAGCCTGGCAGGGAATGTGGCTAAATTTAGATTGTCCTGGGCTCACATCTGATATGAGACAAGGCCAGGCAGTTCTACCTGCCTCCTCAGGATCTTCTCAGGGCTGTGGTTTGTCAGAAATGTCATGACCCCTATGGGTCTACTTCATGCCAAGAACATGAGAAGCATGTTGCTGGTTGCCTCAAAAAAATCTATTTGAATGTGATAAGCTAAAGCTTTTACTGAACTGGCGTGGGCTGTTTCCTGCCTACCCTGAGTTGAGGGCAGCCAAGTGTGAATAGGGCAGAGGATCAGAGACAGGAGGAAAAGTCTGGTGTGAGCAAAGGTAGAAAGGGTTACTGAATAATTTGTGTTTAGTGGGTGTAGAAGTCATGTGACCTAGTATCACTAGGAAGCAGTAATGAGGCTCCAGCTCCCAGACCAGACTCCACATGGAGCAGTGTGGATTGAGAAACCTCAGGCGCGAGGAGAAGAAGGGGAGGGGAGGAGGAGCTGAGTACTGCTCCATGAGCATTTGATGCTATGGAACAAATCAGAGAGGACGGTGCTGCCCAGGGGTTAGCGCTGCCCGATGGAAGAATTCCTGCGGCTGCAGTTATGGTTCAGTCAGTAAAGTGTCTGCATCAAAAGTGAGGAGCTAGCCAGGCGTGGTGGCGCACGCCTTTAATCCCAGCACTCGGGAGGCAGAGGCAGGCGAATTTCTGAGTTTGAGGCCAGCCTGGTCTACAGAGTGAATTCCAGGACAGCCAGGGCTACACAGAGAAACCCTGTCTTGAAAAAACAAACAAACAAGTGAGGATCTGAGCTTGGATCCCTAGCACCATGTGAAAGCGCGGGTGATGGTTTGCACTGTAACCCTAGCATGAAGGAGAGGGAAGAGGGGAGGGAACAGGAGGCAGGCCCCAGGCTCTCAGTGGCCAGTAAGTAAATCTTCAGTGAGAAACAAAAGAAAACAAAATGAAGAGTGAGAGAGGAAGATAGCCAATGCCAGCACATGCACAAAACACACATACACACAAAGCACATGTACATGCAAACATATGCATCCATACCACACATATATACAAAATACACACACATATTCCATACCTACACACACACATACACACACACATAAGACACACAGATAACATACTTACACATATACACAAACACACATAAGACACACAGATAACATACATGCACATATACACAAACATACAGGTATACTACCAATACATCATACATACACACATGTATACAAGCATACACATACACAATACACCCACATATACCACATATTTACACAAATGCACAATGTACCACACATACATACAGACATACATATGCCACACACATACACATATGGCATACATGCACAAACACACATATACATCACTCATACACACATATATACTAACACATATATGCACAAAACATGCATATACATACCATACATATATCCAAACATACACATATACTATACATACACACATATACCATACATACACACATATACATACACATATACCACATATATACCACACATATACTACACATAAACACATATACACATTCAGACACCACCATACACACATATTCACAAACATACATCTTTATCACCCACTCCAAGGCTTAGGAAATACAGTATCATACAGGGCAAGAAGGTTGTTAGAGCCAAAGACAGGGAAAAAAGCTTTGAAAAGCTGTCTTCTGAGTATCAGATGGCCACTGTAACTATGAACACACTGAAGATGTGGCTGCATGCACAAGACCTGCATTTGAAGAAATGTGAAAGTGGGGGTACTACCTAAGAAGAGGGGACAGCAGGAGTGGGGGAGATAAGAAAGGTAATGGAGGAGAATTCTATCACAGTATGTTGTATTTATGTATGGGATTGTCCAAAACAGGAAGGAAAAGAAAACGGAGCAAATGAATGAATATACCACACATACACATATACCACATATATACCACACATATACTACACATACACATATGAATATACCACAGAGATGCAGAAGAAAGACCGGGAGGAGAAATGGATAAAGAGTGGGCCGAAGAAGGGTCTAGCCGAATTCTCCATGCAACTCTTAGAGTTGTGTGACCCTTGAACTACAGCTTCCCTGCATTTTTAAACAGCTCTCAATGACTTGTTAAGTGTCTATGATAGATACCAGATGCTTGGATACTACAGTAATCAATACAGATATGTGTCTTACCTATGTGTATCTAACAAGCTGGTACAGAAGCCAGACCAGAGGAAAAGTCACAGTACGAGGTGGGTGGTGCTGAGTGCTGTGATGGAAGGAGATGGAATGGAATGGAGGGACAGCTTCTGTCAACAGAGCCCCAGATGGGAAAGTACAGACTCCCCAGCCACCCCAGGCAGAGGGACCAGCAGAAGAGAGCCATGTAGGTCAAACACTGGGAAGAGGCAAGAGTGGAGCTACAAGGCAGTAGATTTCTATAGTTGAAGCCACCATGTTTGTGTTACCTCCTTACAAAGCCCTAGGAGGGTGATTGTGTTGGACAGTCTTCTGTAGAGTTGACACAAGCTAACATCATCTGAGAGGAGAGGACCTCAACTAAGAAAATGCCTCTATAAGATCAATCGGCAGGCAAGCCTGTAGGGCATTCTATTAACTGGTGATTGATGGGTGAGGGACCAGCGTATTGTGGGTGGGGCCATCCCTGGGCTGAGTACTGTCATTTCAAGGATGGGTTCCTGTGATGGATAATCTCGGTTGTCAATTCTACACATCTGGAAGGAGTGACTTTTACTTGAGAAATTGCCTCCTATGATTGCCTTGTGGGCATTTCTGTGTAGCATTGTAGTAAAAGTTATTAAAATCACGGCCCAGGGTTACTGCCCTGCCTTGGTTATAGAGTTCCCAAATGAAAGACACACTCACAGCCTTTATATTTACAACAAACCTTAATCAGCACAAGAGCTGGGAAGATTCCTAGGCTCCATGCATTAGAATCTACTTCCCTACTGATAACCCTGAATTAATACTTACTATTTTCTATGTTGTGGGGAGTGGGCATGGCCTCATGGGCCAAAGATGGCGCCCTGGCTCTATGCTAAAGCCCTGTGACCTCACTTGTTTACCTCAGTCTCAATCATGCACAGTAAAAGCAGCACGTGTAACCTATTGGAGAGGATAGTGCAACATCTCGCGATACTATTCTATCAACCAATCCTGCATGCTGCCTTGGATGTGTGCGTCTATGATTGGGTGGTGTGAGGTGATGTGAGTGAATGGAAGAGGATAAGTGTGGACAGTCCCAGAGGATGATATATGATATATGATTGAGGATTGATGACTGACGGACAGAATTGATGAGAGAATTGATGACTGATGATCGATGAGCTGGGGAAGCTGCAAGAAACCTCCGAATAAAGAGAAGCGGCTGCAGCTGCTCTGAACCTGCTTTTGGAGTCGGTATCATTTATTCCCACTCTCTGCTGGCCAGAGATTGGGGCTGAAACACTATGTTCCATCTAGGCTGCTCTTAACTTCAATTGGCCAGCCCTCAAATCCACACTCTCTTGACCCTTAACCCATGGCAACTCCTCCTTCCTCCTCTCCCACAAGCCAGCAAAACCTAAACCCCATCTATGTCTCTTCTGCCAAGCTATTGGCTGTCAGCATCTTTATTTACCAATCAGAATTAACTTGGAGTGGGGCAGTGGTGGTGCACCCCTTTAATCCCAGCACTTGGGAGGCAGAGGCAGGAGGATTTCTGAGTTCAAGGCCAGCCTGGTCTACAGAGTGAGTTCCAGGACAGCCAGGGATACACAGAGAAACTCTGTCTCAAAAAACTGAAAAGAAGAAGAAGAAGAAGAAGAAGAAGAAGAAGAAGAAGAAGAAGAAGAAGAAGAAGAAGAAGAAGAAGAAGAAGAAGAAGAAGAAGAAGAATTAACTTGGGGAAGGGTCACAGGGGCTATGTGCAAACCCCAGGTCTCCACGGCCCACACTTAGCATTACAGTAGACAGTATATTAGTAGTCAGGGTTCTCTAGAGTCACAGAACATATGGGATGTCTTTCTATATTGAGGGAATTTATTATGATGACTTATAGTCATTAGTCCAACTTCCCTACAATGGTCAGCTGGGAATTGGATGTCCAAGAATCTAGTAGTTGCTCAGTCCCACAAAGCTAGTTGTTTCAGTTGGTCTTCTGTAGAAGTAGGTTATAACAGATGTGCTGGCAAGTAAGTGCAAGTAGGAGAAGAGGGAATCTTCCTTCTTCCAATGTCCTTACTTAGGTCTCCAACAGAAGGTGTGGCCCAGATTAAAGGCATGTACCACCATGCCTGGTTCTGGGACTTGCATTGTCCCAGGCTGACCTTGAACTCAGAGATTTAATAGATTTAGTCTCCTGAGATTAAAGGCATGGACCTAAGTTTTTCATAGCCACTGTGCCTCAAGACCTCCATGCCAAGATCCAGGTCAGAAACTTGTGTCTTCCAGACTCAAGATCTGGATCACAGGTGAGCCCTCCAGTTCTGGATTGTAGTTTATTCCAGATGTAGTCACGTTGATGACCAGGAATAGCTATTACAGACAGTAGAAGACAGCACCTCAACACGGCCGTTCTCTTGATTGCTACTTGATGGAGGAGTTGATACAAAGCTCTGGACTTTGCTATGTAGAGCAGATTGACCTCAAATTTAGGAAGACACTGTGGTTTCTGCCTCTTGACTGTTGGAATTACAGATGTGAGCCACCAAGCATGGCTAAGGTAGGTTTCTGTCATGTTAAAAACTGTCTAGAGGGGCTGGCAAGATGGCTCAGTGGGTAAGAGCACTGACTGCACTTCCAAAGATCCTGAGTTCAAATCCCAGCAACCACATGGTGGCTCACAATCATCTGTAATGAAACCAGACACTCTCTTCTGGTGCATCTGAAGTCAGCTTCAGTGTACTTATGTATAATAATAAATAAATCTTTAAAAAAAACTGTCTAGAAATTATCTTTAAATGAAAACCTGGCTTTACTCTCAGCTGTATCCCAATAATTTGAATATTTGCAGCATACCAAACAACAATGGCAAAGGTGAGTTTGAAACCGGCTGAGTGGTAGAGCATCGCTGAGTGGTAGAACATTGCCTTGGCAGCCAAGACTTGAAGGAAAGGGTCTGAGGGAAGAGGACACTCAAGAAGGGAGCCCCTCAGGTGATTTGCCAGCTCATAATCAGCACGGAGAGAGCCCAAACCACCCAGCAGAAAGCAGTAGCTAAATAGAGGTTTGGGCCTTAGTAAAGATCAGAGCTGCCCTGTGAGTTGGCAGCAGAGGGATGAAAAGAAGAACAGGAAGAGTGTGGCATTATGGGATACTTTTCTTCTCCATACCTTTGACTAGACATAAGTGGCATGGAGTCCCATTGTAAGCAGAGCAAAAAAACATAAAGAAAGGGCTGGAGACTAAGAACGTCCCCAAGGCCAGGAGGCCTAGTAGCACAGAGTCTGGGCATCCACTTTCTATTGCCACATAGGGAGCCATAGCTTAGAAACACAGGCAAATTAGAAGCAGACCCAGAGCTGCAGACTGAACAACATGCTTGACTATCCGGTCTTCCACCACTGCCTTGAAGCAGGCTTAGCCTGTGAAATCAGAGTTGGCCCAGTGTTGCCATCAGATCTCTCGATCCCCACCAAAAAAAAAAAAAAATCTTATTTTTCAAAAAAGCAAGAGGTGCCAAAAATAGAGAACAGGGTGGTTTGAACTCAAGTTGATCAGCTTGGAAAGTGCTTCCTGGGAGGCACCAAGAGGCAAGGGATAGAGAAGTAAGAGACCTCTGTTGTTAAAAAATAAGGTGACTCGATACTGTTCCTTTTCTCAAGGCTGAGGCCTCACAAGAAGCCCACAAGAGCATTTACACTCTCAGGAATACATCCCTCCTGGCTGAGAAGGTATACCTGCAGGAGAAAACCAATGGCTACATAGGATCTGAGCTTAGGAAGCAGACAGCAAGCAGGAAGTGTTTCCTATGAGAACCCATGCCACTCCTCATCCCGCAACCCACTTTCTCCAGCGAGGCCCCATCTTCTAAAAATTCACAACTTTAAATGCCACTCACTGGGGACGTAGCATCCAAACATATGAGCCCGTGGGAACGGTTCACATTCAAACCACATCAGCAGCAGGCTACTCGAAACCACACATTTAAGAGACATTGCTGCTCTGGGCCACAGTCTCCCATCACTTTCTGAAATAAATGTGGTTATCTTATAAGATGAGACTGGTGGCCAGGTGTATATGTTTGATGAATATGTTGATCACTAGAAAAGCTAATATTGCATATTAAAATGGTTGAATTGTCAAAGAGCTCCTTGCCAAAAAAAAAAAAAGAAAGAAAGAAAGAAAAGAAAAAGATAGAAAAGACATTTGGGATTTAGGTGGGGAAAGTGAGTTCTCATGCAGTGGTGAGGGGGAGAAGCAGAAGTCAGGACTCACCCATACGCTTCTGGTTTAGGCAAATGAGTTAATTTCCTTATGACAAATAATTACAGTGTTGAACCTCACCTGTTTGCCTTCAGAGTGTAGGCTCCTTAGCTGAAGCAATCAGAACCACAGGAACTCACCGAGTGCCTGCTCCAGGCCAGGCACATTCCACATCCTACCCAGGCAAGCACTATTGGTTTTAACCTTCATGATTAAAACACTTCGGATCCTACAGTTAGAAAATGAATGAGCTGTAAACGTGAGTCCAAGTATGTTTCTTATTCTAGACCAGAGAACCTTTCATAAAATAATTTTTTGGCCAGCATACAAAGAAAAGTAACCATTTCATACACAGATAGCGTATACATCATTCTAATTCACTCACACATGCAAGGGCGAGAACAAGAGTTCAGTTCCCCAGAACCTACATAAATGAGGCGTGGGTGTGTTACTCCGCTTGTCATCCGTGGTCCCAGAGCAAGGTGGCCACTGACGCGAGCTGGGCTGACGTAAGAGACAGATTCTGCCCCCAGTGACGAGGTAGAAAATTGGTAAAGTACAAGTCCTGAAAGCAGCCTTGGGCCTCCGCGCATGCGTACACATAGACATTTCAATCTAGATTTAGACCTGGAGCTCTTATGTTTCCAGGAGGATTGCTTGGCTTTCCATTAAAAGCTTTGAGTTGGTTCTTACACCCACCCAGGCTAGACGGCTCAGAGGATGATGGTGAGAGATGGTGAGAGGATGATGGTGAACTGCGCATGCCGGTCCCATTATCCCGAGGGCCTTCTGTACTGGACTGGCACAGCTTGAGCCAATGGCTGAAGTGAGCCTGGGGTTAGAACTCTGGACAGAGGACATGCCCTAGCCCCTCCCATCTGGAGCCTTGTCCCAGCTTTTGCTCTGGCACTGCAGGGCTGAGAACTTCCCTATCCAGGGCTTCTCCTGCTCTGGCACTGCAGGGCTGAGAACTTCCTATCCAGGGCTTCTCCTGAGCAGTGGGACTTCTAGTAAGAATGAGCAGTGGCAGCAGGATAGCGGGTTGTTCTGGGTCGGGGACCATCCAGGGCCCAGAAGCAGGCAAGGAACTAATTACAGTGGGTGTCCCTTGCCTGTTTCTTAATCCAAAGAGAACCAGTCACATACCATATCACACCCTCCTGTCCCTCTCCAGCCCTAAACTGAGAGTCAGGGATATTTTAATCAGCTCATCTGTCCCTTGAGGATTATTTCCTGCAAATTGTCTCCAGACAGCAACTGGATTTGTTCCCTGGGTCTTCTGGCCCAAACCAGCCAAAGAACACATTCTGATAACAATTGCCAGCAGAATCTTAATTTAGAATTTGCAGAATACTGGGGATGGTCTTCTTTCTCTTCCACCACAGCCTTGGGCATGACCATTTTTGCATCAAAGAAGATGGCCAGGGGAGCAAGGTAGAAGTGATCAGGGGTTGCGCTGATAGGGGATGATTCTCAGAGGCATAGATGGGAGGGAGACAGGGCCAGATTAAGAGCCACAGAAGGCCTGCCTGAATCTGTTTGTAGACACTGGCACTGGTCTCCTGAGGACGGAAGGTCTGGGTGCTGTGCCCACAGCTGTAGGCACAGGTCCAGGCCTCACCTGGTTATCCTGGGAGAGAGGTGTCAATCATCCTCCAGTTCCACGCTGGCAAGCTCTCTTCAAAACCGCCTCCAGAGACAGTCCCGGAATGGGGGCCTCCCTGTTGGTCTGGCTCTCAGGAACTCTGCCCATCAAATTTGAATAGAGTCCAAGGCAGTTGGGCAAAGTGAAGCTCTTTCTTCTTAGAAGTGGGCGATGGTCCCTCCACCCTCTTGCACGTGTGTGTATAAGGTGTGTATATTATTTTGAGAGATGCCTGTCCTGTCTTCTAGTTCTTGTGTGTCTGTATCTCTGTCAAAGCTGGCTGTCATCATGGGATTAAGCCCCATGCCTCTGAGCTTGCCTATGTTCCTAGCATTCCAGAAAATAATAATAATAATAATAGAAGGCAGGAAGAAAGGAAAGGAGTGAGGGAGTTAGAATACCCAGCCAGTTACATCATGAATCCTCCGTTTATCATGGACAGTGTAAGGGGTGGGGGAATCTGGCACTGACCCCAGTCCTGAGAGCAGGAACCAGTATTTCCACATTTTTTAGCTTGGTTGCGGAAGTTACAGATGGGCCCAGCAATACCTGTCTGCCTGCCTCATAGGGCTGTCCCAAAGATAGAGGGAGCAAGGTGAAGCGCCCAGCTGTGCCCCTGCATCAGCCTGACAGCCTAGCAGCTGGGACAAGCGTGGCTGAGGTTCTTCTGAGGAGTGCCACATCCCTATCCTGCTGGGAAAGGGACAAAGGGAGCCATGGGCTGGTCAGGAAGGTAGGCAGCTTGGAGATGTATCACAACTTTTTTGCTATTCTCTGAGCTGCAGTCACGTGGGGAACAGTCACTTTGCAGTCCTGGAGGGCCTCATGGCAGTGGCTCCTGGAGGAAAGACTGTTGAGCTACATGGGAGCTAAATCCCAGGCCTGCACCCTCTATATCAGACACCTCTCCCTCTCTCCCCCTCTCCCCTTCTCACTCCCCCTCCCCTCCCCTTCCCCTCCCCTCCCTCCCTCTCTTTCTTTCTCTCCCCATGAGCAAGTACATGAGCACCTATCTGTCTGTGCACGCATGTGGGAGGCAGAGGTCAGTTCTGGGTATCTTCTTGTATTGCCCCTCATTAACCTGCAGTTCTCACCAGAGTCCAGCAAACCCCTCCCTGCAGTGCTGGGATTACAGACTGTGTTGCTGTGGTCAGTTTTTGTGAGTGCTGGGATCCAAGCATAGGCCCTCCTTTCTTGCTCAGCAAACACTTTAATCATAGGGAGCCATCTCCCTTGGAGGGAAATTTTGAGAAGGAAGTTGAGATTATTTTAAAGAGTGGGCCATTTCTAAAAGGGTCAGTGTGAAGTGCCTGGAGCATGGGGACATCTCTGACAACCACAGCATGGGTGCTAAAGCAGGAAGTTCAGGAGCTCACTCACTCACACACTCATCTTGATAGATGGGAGGAAGCTGGATTAATCAGGTCCAGAGTGGTAGGTGGGGGCTGAAGTGTCTCCTAGAATGGGAATGAGGGTGGGTATGGGCTTGCAGAAAGCCAATGTCAATGTATAGGGCCTGTCTGAGCTGTCCACCCAAAGCCAAAGGTTCCACTAAGGCAAAGGGCAAGGCAGGATTAGGTTTCAAAAGCCTGCTCTGGCTGTGGTGGAGAAGACAAATAGTAGGGCTGTGGCAGGGAGCTTGAGTCCTTAGAGAGCACAGAGGCAACTGGAATGAGAGAGAGCTAATGTCACGTCGTTGCTCACATCTGTGAATTCAGATCTGAGTGAGCGCTTCAGAGTGGAGCCTAGTAAGAGACAATAGAGTCACTGTGTGTGTGTGTGTGTGTGTGTGTGTGTGTGTGTGTGTTCCAGAGACACTTTCTCTTCCTTCTCTCCGTTTCCTGGTTACCACAGGGTGAGCCCCTGCATGCTTTCCTGTTACCATGAAGCCCCCTCTTACCTCAGGACTGTAGCAATGGCACCAGCTGACTGTGGAGAGGAACCTTTGAAAGCAAATGAACCTCTTACTTGTGGTTCTAAGTTGATTTTCTCTGGTATGTTGTTGCATCAATAGGAGTTAATTGACATCACACGCAGGACTCCATTAGAGGTGACACAAGGACAGCCAGCCAGGTGTTCAAGTAGAAAGCATGTTCCTTCGGGAAGGGTTAGACTCAGTTTTCCTGCCTCCTGTTTTCATTGTCTTCCCTATTACCCTCCTAGCTCCTGTCTGCCGTAGTCTCCTTCCTCATCTGCGGAGTGGGGCAGATCTTCAGAAAGCAAGACTTGTTTAAAAAGTAATTAATCCTATGTAAATAAACTTCACACACCATACACACACACATATATGTATCATCCATGAGGTCCCATTATCTATCATTTATTGCTTGAGCTTTTGGGGGGGGGCAATTTTTATTTATACTTCTCTCATACAATACATCCCGACCACAGCCTCCCCTCCCTCCCCTCCTCCCAACTCCCTCTCCTCCTCTCGCCCAGATCCACTGCTCCTCCGTTTCCCTTCAGAAAAGAGCAGGCTCCCCAGTGACATCAACTGAACACAGCATAACAAGAAGCAGTAAGATTAGGCACAAACCCTCATATCAAGGCTGAATGAGGCACTCCAAGAGGAAGAAAAGGGTCTCAAGAGCAGGCAAAAGATTCAGAGACACCCTGCTTTCATTGTTAGAAGTCCCATTAAAAAAACTACAAGCTAAACAACCACAGGATGTACACAGAGGATGGAGCACAGACTATGCAGGCTCTGATTGCTGCTTCAGTCGCTCTGAGCCCTTTTGGGCCCTGCTTAATTCATTCTGTGAGCCAAGGTCTCCTGGTGCCCTTGATCCCTATAGCCCCTATATTTCTTCATCTACCCTTCTGCAGGGCTCCTTGTGCTCTGCCTAATGTTTGGCTGTGTATCTCTGCATCCGTTTCCATCAGCTGCTGTAGGATGCCTCTCTGATGACAACAGGGCTAGTCACTGATCTATCAGTATAGCAGAATATTGGTAGGAATCATTTCATTGACCGTTTTTTTGGGGTGCGGGGGGAGTCAATCATGTTAGGTTCTACCCTAGGTCTCTGAGCCATTCAGCTCCCAATTCCTAGCCATTCGGGCAGAATTGAGCATGGGCTCTCTCGTGTAATTTGGGCCTCAATTTAGACCAGTCCTTGGCTGTTTACTCCCACAAGTCCTGTGCCACCATTACCCCAGCACATCTTGCAGTCAGGACAGGTTTGGGCGGAAGGTTTTGTGGCTGAGTTGGTGTCCCAGTCCCTCCACTGGTAGCCTAGGAAGCAAGGCTTTTACCACTCCGTATTATCCATTTTCAAGCTTATGAAGACAGTGATAACCTGCCAACAAAGGGTAAACAGATTCACAGTGGATTTCCAGGAGTCTGGAAAGAGCTGTACTTCACTTTGTATGAGCTCATACACATAGAGAGACTGTAGGTTCCTATTCCAGAGATCAGGGAGCTGTTAGCTCATATCTGTGTCCTTGCCACTTCACAGCAAGCTGACACTTGGTGGACATGTTGGTGACCTTGCATTTAGTGACTGTAGAATCTTGAAAATTCAGAGGGTCATTGATTCATTTCTCAGTCTTCCAAGACAGGACTGTGTTTCACCTTCTCCCGGACGTCAGGTACAGATTCTCACTTTCAGTCACTAACAGGTGCGCACCAAGCAGTTGCTCCCGCAGTGCCCTGCAAAGAGAGGCTCATGGTTTCAAGAACATCCCACTCTCACTGAGGGATAGACAGATGCACCCACAGTGGATGCCTAACAGGATGGAAATTTGGTTCTGAAGCAGATGTGAGGGGCACTTGAATTCCCTCTGAAGAAATGAGAGAGTAGCCCATGTAGATTGTGTTTACAACTGTGGAGTCATTCCAAGGAAGCTTGTCTCTGCATGGCTTCGATCAGCAAGAAAGGCTCTTATTCAAAAAATTACGTAGACGATTCCTTGTGCCGGCCCTAGGCAGAGGTGGGGCCCCTCGCACCTGGTTTTCTGCTCACGCTTTCTCCTCTGCGCTCTGGCAGGATGGCCCACAAGCAGATCTGCTACTCAGACAAGTACTTCGACGAGCACTACGAGTACTGGCATGTCATGTTACCCAGAGAACTTTCTAAACAAGTACCCAAAACTCATGTGGTGTCGGAAGAGGAGGGGAGGAGACTTGGTGTCCGACAGAGTCTAGGATGGGCTCATTACGTGGTGTCCGACAGAGTCTAGGATGGGCTCATTACGCGGTGTCCGACAGAGTCTAGGATGGGTTCATTACGCGGTTCACGAGCCAGAAGCACATATTCTTCTCTTTAGACGACCTCCTCCAAAAGGACAGCAAAAATGAAGTGCAGCTGGGATCGGCTAACCTTTTTCAAATTTAATGTAGGTGTGTATCTAAGGTAGTATTCGGTGAATACTTGGAAAATGTACAAACCTTTCATCCATACCCGCGCATGCGCTGTGTTCTTCACAGCAACAGAGCTCAGGCAAATGCAGCTGCAAGTAGGTGGTTTTAAGTTGTTCAAGATAAAGTTTCTTGTAGTTTTTTTTTTTCTTAATATAAATGCCTGTTTTATTTTACCTGTTTTGTTAAATAAAGTTTGCGTATTGCATTTAAAAACAAAAACAAGGGCTGGTGAGATGGCTCAGCGGGTAAGAGCACCTGACTGCTCTTCCGAAGGTGATAAGTTCAAATCCCAGCATCCACATGGTGGCTCACAACAATCTGTAATGAGATCTGGCGCCCTCTTCTGGAGTGTCTGAAGACAGCTACAGTGTACTTACATATAATAAATAAAATAAATCTTAAAACAAAAACAAAAACAAAAACAAGCAGACCAAACCCCACCCTGCCCCCTGAGCTAAAAAGTGTTTCCTCATTTGCATTCTAACAGTCTCCCTAGTACACAAGGCTTTGCTCAGGCTGTCTGTCTAATTAACATCTAAAGAGAAGTGTTTGCTTTGGCTTACAAATTTACTATTTCCAATTCAAGATCCCCACAAACTTCTTGCCCTGGGGGTCTTGGAGTCTTGTGGTCACTCAAATGGCCAGGATGGGAGTTGTATGGCAGAACAAAGGACTCATCAAATGGGCGGGGAGGCAGAGAGGAAGAGGATCAATGTCATGCTCATGATCTCACAGAACTCTCCTAAAGAATCCACCACCTTAGGCCGGGCGTGGTGGCGCACGCCTTTAATCCCAGCACTCGGGAGGCAGAGGCAGGTGGATTTCTGAGTTCGAGGCCAGCCTGGTCTACAAAGTGAGTTCCAGGACAGCTAGGACTATACAGAGAAACCCTGTCTCAAAAACAACAACAACAACAAAAAAAAAAAAAAAAAAAAAAAAAAAAAAAAAAAAAAAAAAAAAAGAATCCACCACCTTGCTGGCACCCTGACACCAAGCCTTGGGGGAGGGGGCGCAGGGGGAGCAGGGGGAGGGGCAGGCAGGGGGATTTGTCTTGGTTTGATTTGTGTTTTAAAGACAGGCCCTTATGTAGACCAGACTGCCCTAAAACTCCTGATGTAGCTGAAGATGGCTTCAACTTTAGCCACCTGTCTCTGCCTGATGAGATCTGAGTATGTGCCACTAGTTAAGTACCCACACCCCCCAGACAAAGTTTCTCTGTGTAGCCTTGAACTCATGGAGATCTACCTACCCCTGCCTTCTGAGTGCTGGGATTAAAGGCGCGTGCTACCATGTCCTGGTTGTGCCACTATGCTAAGTTTAAGTGGTCCTAGGATGGGATTTAGCCTAGGAATGGATGCATGTGTGATAGGTATCTTAGTTACTGTTCTATTGCTGTGAGTAGACACACAGCCTGGGTAACTTAGAGAAGAAAGCCTTTAAATGGTGACTCACTTAGTTTCAGAGGATTGGTCCATTGTCATCATGGTGGAGAGAGTGATGGCAAGAGTTGGGAGATCACATCTGACCCAAGAGATGGGGGGGGGGGGTAGAGGAAGGGAGGGGTAAGGGGAGGGAGGGAGGGAGGGAGAGAGACAGAGACAGAGAGAGAACCAACCCTAGTGTGGGCCTTTGAAACCTCAAAGCTCATGCCCCAGTACCACGCATCCAATAAGGTCACACTTACTCCAAAAAGGCCTCCTAATCTTTCCTAAGTAGTTTTCCAACTGGGAGCCAAGCATTCAAATGGGGGCTCTTCTCATTCAAGTCACCACATAGACAAGCATTTTATCAACTGAGTTCTATCCCCAGACCACTGGAACAAGCCTTTAATATATGAGCATTGAAGGACATTCAACTTTCAGATTACAGCATCACTTAGCCAAGTGATGTTTTTTACAGGTCCAGTATCCTTTCCCCTATCCCAAACTTTGGTTTATGAGGCAGTGCGAGCCGGTGTCAAGATCCTTGTTACAGAATTAAAATGAAAAGGCAGAGAGGCTGAGGATCTGGCTGCATAGCCAGGAGGCACTAGGTCTGAGGTGCCAAGTCCATCCCAGCCCCTAATCCTCTCACTCATGACAAGCAGTGGAGACCCAGACAAGACTTCAAGGCATAGACCCAGTCACAGCTATCAGGGATAGGGTGGAGTAGAAGTGGGTCCTGTGTGTTGACTGTCACACATGTCTCATGTTGGCCATCAGTAGCAGGTCTCGTGCTGGCCATCAGTGGCAGGTCTCGTGTTGGCTCCTCCATGTACACAGTTATCATCATCTCATAAACAGGGCTGGCATGACTCTTCCTTTCCATTCATCCATCCTAGAGTCACTCCTCCTGCCATCCCAGGAGCCATTGTCAGGTCAGCCCTCTCCTTTGACCTCACCCTGAGAGGACTCACCCCTGACCCCATGCAAGGAGGTTGCCTCATGCAACAGACATCTGCTCAAAAATGGCCTTTCCCAAATGCTGTTCTGGGGTGCAGTACTCTTATCCCTGTGCTAAAGCCCTGCTGTTCTTTTAGAGCACAGCTCACTGACCACAACATCAGTATACTGATGTCTTTTGTTTCTGTCTTCTGAAGGGAATGTCTCCCAAGCCAGAGGAGAAGAGAGTTTCCTGGACTCAGTGATCATTGGGCTTTAAGTCACTTCATGGCCATTCCTCTAAGCAGAAAGCCAGTGAGATACGCCTGAGGTGTCCACAGGGATCCTGTGGCCTCTGGTATGAGGGCATTCTAAGACACTGTGAGGAGAGCACTGGGGAAAGCAATGCAGAGTTGAAGGGCCTAGGTGGGGAGATCTTGTCCTGGAGTCTCCATGCTGAGGTACAGCCTTACTAGGAAGGATGAAAGGGCACAGGGCATGTGGAGGAGGTGTTCCCCACCCAACACCTGCTCTCCAACACAGGCCAACAGGTAGGAGGAAGGAGAGAGGCAGCCTGGGGTGGTTTGTGAATTACATAGTGTGTGGCCTAGATTTCATATTGGAGGAGAGAGAGAGAGAGAGAGCTGCTGAGGAGATGTGGATACCAGGCATGTCTTGTCTGTTTTAATTGGACTTCTCAGCCCTGGCTGGTGACAGGCCCAGCATAGGCTCCTTTTAATCAGTGAGATTCACTTTCCCCCACAGAGAAGAGCAGCAGTTCTGAGCCAATGGGGGAGGATGGGATTCTAACTGAAATGTGCTAATTCAGAAGATGAATATTATTTTGAATGACATCAGCAGGTTTCTGTGGGTTGTGCCTTAGTGAGGGGACTTTTCCAAAAAAGGAAGAAGCCCAACTTCTGTTAGAATGGAGGTGATCTTCTGGCCTGTTTTCTTCTTTCTACAGGATGTGAATGGAGATGGGGGTCCTTTTCCCAGAGGGAGGGTGCACACAGTTACAGTGAGAGAGGCAGGACCCAGGAATCAGCATAGAGAATCCTGGACCATGGAGAGGTCAGGGCTGCAAGCTGGGGACTCAAAATGTCTTACTCTAAAAATATCTGACACCTTTTTTCAATAAAGCACAAAGAACACATTGAAGCGACCCCCCAAAAGTATCTGGTTTGAACAAGGGTCAAAGCTAGCTAAACGTGGACTCAGTGAACAATGGTGAGAAGACCCTGGGGACACAGCATGCCTGGTGCTCTGTAGTCCAGAAGCAAGCAAGCTGCCCAGGACTCCACTGTGGCTGTGGGGAGGGCGCTGGGTCCCAGCTGCTTACTATTTGAATGTGTTTCTCCCACCTATGATCCCTAACGTCTGCACAGTTCTGCTATTCGCCCCTCAAACCTTAGTTCAGCCATTTCCAAGTTCCTTGTTGACATGGCTAATCTCCGCCCCTCCTCCACAGTTCAGAGCTCAGAGACACCTATGTGTGTGTTCCTCATTTGTTCATGCTTCTGTCCCCTTCATTAGCTCCAAGGTCATCATAGCGCCATTGTGCTCTATAAGACAAGTGCAGAATGGATGTTCAGAGAGTACCATTGACCTTGAATTAAAAATTAGTGGAGCCCTTGGTCTCTCCAAGTGGGTTCGTCAAGCTGCACTTCTCTGGCAGCAATTTCAAAAGCAAATGCTGGTTGTTGGAAGCTCACTGAGTTATTTCATTTTAGAGAGAAGATAGGTAACGTCCCAGGAGTACATCAAAGCAGAACCATACGCATCCCAAAGTGGCCATCTTGGGTCCTGACCCATTTCAAAATAACCTAATTACTCTAAAACAAACAAGCAAGGTTATTTTTATTTTGACGTTTGTGTGTGGCAGGCACTTGCGTGTGAGTCCATACATGCTTGTGTGCAACATGCATGTGAAGTCCCAAGCTTGCAGTAGGCAATTATCCTCAGTATTCTTCTACCTTACTCATTGAGGAAGGTCAAACCCAGATCTCATTGATATGGGTGGTCTCACTAGCCAACTTGCTCTGGGGATTCCCTTTGATAACTTACTAAAGCTGGAATTACAGGCCTAGCTGGCATTTATGTGAGACTCTGGGAATCAGGACTCTCGTCCTCACACTTCCTGACAAGTGCTTTAACCATTATTTATCTCCCCAGCCCTCTTATTTATTACTTTTTTTCTGAGCAAGCTTTGAGGAATTGTGTTCAGATATGGGAAGAATGGCCCTTGCCAATTAGACCCTGCCAGATGTCCCCTCAGCTGGACAGTAATTCCTGTTTATGAGAATATTCACCCCTTTCATTCTCCATTAAAACTGACAAGACGCAGACCCTAAAGGCCTTAAACCCAGCAGACCTGTGGTTTGTGTCACAGGCTCCTGAGGTTCAGCACCACTTCACAAAATAAGCAGATAGGAGACACTACACTAAACACTACACACACACACACACACACACACACACACACACACACACACACGAGCACACTTGAGCACACGCGGAAAGAGACAGGGGGTAGGAGTGAGGGATGGGAATCTTTTAAAGGTAAGATTTGTGTGTCACAAGTACCTGGTTTCAAACAGACATGCAGTTCTCCTTATTGCTAATTGTGGATGAAGACTTTTTCCCTTGAGCAGCAAGGAATCAAAAGTTGGCTATGACCATTTTCCCTGTGGGTTCAAGTATGCTGGCAGCATGCAGACCACACCAGGCACCACACTGCTTCAGAATATGGCCTTGAGAAAAAGAGGCCTTTCCAACAGTTTTTTTTGTTGTTGTTGTTGTTTTGTTTTTTTTTTGGTCTCTGTTTCTTGGACACTAAGCCTCATGAGGGTGACAGATGGACAGGGACGCCCACTTGTTTCTTCTGGACCACTCTTCACTGACACAAACTAAATGTTGCCTCCCCTTTTTTCCAGCTGCTGTGACACCTTCGTGTTCCCTGTTTTCTTACAAATGCCCCTTCTCAGAGTTTCAGAGAGAAGATAGGACTTAAGTATTTCCTTTGTCAAGAGCAGTGCATTTGGGTTTCAGAATCTGCCAGAAGATCTTGGGCTTAGCATGAAGAAACCAATGTGAAGGTCTCATGTCCCTTGGCCCTTTCCTACCGGCTTCCAGGTTGTTTAGATTCCACTTGAGGAGTTCAATGTCTTCCTCTAAGAGTCTGACCCTCAAGATGGAGTATCTGCACTGCTCTTATGTGGATCTGTAACAACTGATCTCAGCAAAGCTCTTCAGACTGTTGGCCGACTCAGAGGCAATGACCAAGGGCAACTGTTGGCCAACTCAGAGGCAGTGACCAAGGGCGACTGTTGGCCGGCTCAGAGGCAGTGACCAAGGGCGACTGTTGGCCAGCTCAGAGGCAGTGACCAAGGGCGACTGTTGGCCGGCTCAGAGGCGGTGACCAAGGACTTGCCTTGTATTGTCTGTGTCAGAACAAAAAAAAATGCTTGAATCATTTTTTCTGGAGTATAAAAAACAACTGTGCAAGAGGATGGAACACAAACTTTGATGCCTGTCTCTCCCAGCCACTGCCTTGTTGATTAGCCCCAGCTTGTTCCTGCATCTCCGCTGTATCGCAGTCTCACCTGCCCTTCACCTGGATGACACAACAACCCCATCCTCTCCCCATCGCTGCCCCTACTCCTCTCTATCCCCACACTGTTTCCAGTCACATTACTATTCTACTGCAATCTGGAAGTGGAAACCCTTGGCTAAGGACGCATGCTCCTATCGCTCTGAATCGTGCAGAATTCCAATCTGAGCGTTAAGGCCCCTGGACCCTCCCTGCCTCCTTAGCTGCCCTTGCCTCCCTTTCTCCCTTTCAATGAATGGTTATGTTACTAGATTTTTTTCCTTGCATAAAGATGCCAACCTAGTCCCTGCATTTGGAATGTTCTTCCTTGCTTGCCCCCTGGGTAACAAATGTTGGCTTTTAGATCTGGCTTTGTGAGTGTTACTGTAGGAGAATTTTCTAGTCTCAGTACCGGGCAGGTCATTCAGCTAAACTTCTAGAGTACCTTGTACAGTTCCTGCACAATCTATGGTTATCTGTCTGATGGGTGGTTTGGGACATGCCTGCCTTGCTCACTGACATACCCCTGTGATACACTAGGAAGGCCCTAGACCCATCTTGGGGGAAAGAGCCAAGAGTTGTTGTGAGGAAGGTCCTAGCTTCTTTCCCCAGCTCTGCCAATTCTAAGCAGAATTGATCTCAGTGTTTTCACCTAAAAAAAGTGTGCATGATGGGACTGGAGAGGTAGCTCAGCTAGCTGGTAGAGTGCTTGCTTGGTATCTGTGAACCCCTGGGCTCCATCCCTAGCACTATATGAACTAGATGTGGTTATGTGTAACTGCAATCACAGGACTCCAGAGGTGAAACAGGGGAATCAGAAGTTCAAAGTCATCCTCTGTTACAAAGCAAGTTCAAGGACAGCCTAGTGTTGGGGTCCACCGCCCGCAGTAAACCCCCATATTTGCAGACTTGGGTTCCCTGGAGGAAACGGTCGGTGGCTGAAACGAGATTGGGGGTGGGGAAAGAAAATGGTCGCCAAGACTACATGGCTGCTGTTCAAAGCGACTCTTTAATGAAAACCAAGCACTTGGGGGGGAAAAGAGGGAAGGCCCCGCCCCCAGTCAGTTCTGCGCAGGCGTCTGGCGTTTGGCGGGAAGCCTGAAGCATTGTGGGATGTCCCTCGTGTGCAGGTGAGCTGGGCGGAGCCGGGGTCCCGGGAGAAACACAAGAACAGACCGCAGGACACCAGGCTACTTCTTAGCCTAATTAATAAAACAACGGATGCCGCACCGCGTGTGGCTTTCCAAGGCTGGTCTTGGCATCAGCAATGCTGATGGGGGAAGGTCCGCCACAACCTAGGCTGTATAAGACCCCAACTTAATAAGTAAAGTGAATACTAACCACTTTGTACTGAAGATTGTTGGAACCAAATGACAAATGTAGCTTCCAACAGTTTGGAAGGTACAGGCCATTACAAGGCTGTGGCATTTCATGTCTCTTGTTTAGGTTGGTCATTTAGCCTGACTCTCATATCGCAGGTCTCTTAGCCATCATGACTTCCATTCTGAATAGCCAGGGGGATGCTGGCACCCTTGACTTGGTTGACTCTGGCTAATAAGTGTGGGGTGGTAGGGCAGAGGGATGACCCAGATGAAGACTGTTGAATGGAAAGGGAGCCAGGTCTTTACTAAGGGAGCACCTTTGCCTCACTTCCCCATGGGAGCCCTCTGCCCTTGTGAAGGTCCTGTCTTAGGGAGGTATGATTTCACACCTGCTCTGTCCTCAGGATCAGGTATCCTACCCACATTCCCCATTTTCCTTCTCTTCTCCTTGGGACTGATGAGTGATGCATTCTTTAGAGCAAGGCATCAGTTCTGTGATAATCTGCTGAGCAATGGCTCTCCTGAGACTTCAGTGGCACGCAGCCAGGCTCAAGGGTGCAGAGTAAGCCATGGCAATGGTGGCACCCTGAACTGCCTCTCAGGGTCCCTATCCTCAGATACACTGAGCCACAGCAGGTCAGATGAACAGCCAGACATTTGTTTTCTGCATAGGAGATTTGATTAGGAGTTGGAGTTCTATTCCCATAGGCTAATAAAGTCCAACTGACAGCTGGGCAGAGTTACTGAGGCCTGGGACCTCCCAGGCTCACAGCAGCATAGAAAGAAAACATGTTCTCATAGCTGTAATGCAAGCATCTTGTCCCTTGTTGACTAGCAATTAGAATGAGTTCCTTTTCTTAATTACTTACCGTCAATTACTTAGAGGCTGTAGAAAGAGCTAGGTCCCAGTATAGCTGAAGGGGAAGGAATCATTCAGCAGTGTGAGCACTGGGCGAAGGAGTCACAGAGGCTGGGGACTGAGGATACAGCTCAGTTAGGAATGGCCTTGTTGATTCTGAACAAAGATCTGGGTTTGGATGCCCCTCACCACCTGAAAGCCAGGCATGCCAGGATGGGTACTAGAGGATCTAAGGCTTGCTGGTCAGCCAAGGCAAGCAAACCACCAAGTTCTGGAGAGACCGTGGCAGAAAAAAGACTGAGGGAGTGAGCGAGCGATTGGAGGAAAGATTTGATGTTAACTTCAGGCCTCTGCACACAGAGAGAGAGAGAGAGACAGAGACAGAGACAGACACACACAGAGAGACAGAGAGACAGGGAGGGGGTAGGGCTGGAGAGAGATGATTCAGTGGTCAGTGGTTAAAAGCACTTCCTACACTTGCAGAGGATGGAAGTTCAGCTCCCAGCACCCACATCTGGGGACCACATCCACCTGTAACTTTAGCTCAAGGGACTCCAACTCATCTGGCCCCAGCAGGAGCTCACGCTTATGTGCAAAGACACACAAAGACATACTCACGACTTAAAAATAATAAAAAGTAAAAGAGAAATCACAGAGGCTGTTTAAAACTTCTGTCCAGCACATCTCTCATTTGCTGAGCTGTCTTTCTCCCTCACACCATACCCTCTGCTATCTCTCAGTCTCTCTTCTCATCTTCCTTTGGTTCACTTTGGCAAAAGCAGGAGAATTTCTTCTAAGAAACAAAGATGTCCTATAGATTGGTCAGTCCTATGTAGCACTTCCTGGCACAGGGGCCAGGATGTCCAGCCAACCCTCAGGGAGCCACGCCCAGCCTCTCCAGTGCTAGACTTTGTTCCATTCTATCCCAACCACTTTCCCTCATCTCTTTGTCTCTGGCAGAATCCGGCCCGTTTGTGTTTCCTTCTCTCTCCTGGACCCACTGCCCATGTCCTTGTGGTCATCTGTGGCTGGGGTAGACAGACACATGCCATAATCACTGCTGCTAGGACTCCACCTGTAGTGGCATTGTAGAGAGGGAATCTTGTGGGGAGCAGGGCTGTCTCAGAAAAAGGGTAAGTCCCAAGAGAGTCTGGATCGTATCTAACAGTATCATCAAGAGCCAGTGCTCATACCCCAGTTCATCTGGGACATTGTTTAACAGCAAAGCCATTTGGTTGGTAGGAAAGAAGCAGATATGGCATCCCTCGGGTTGTACCCAGGCACTTGGCTTCAGCCAGAAGTGACTCTTGTCAAAAGGAGTTTAATATTATATGCTCATTAGCCCAACAACAAGTAGGAAGCTGGTTTCCACAGAAGGCTTCAGAGTCTAAAGAGAAGGCAGGTCCAGGCACAGAAAGCCCAGGTCAGAGACAGAGCCTCACTGGCGTCTCAGGAACCCTTTCCGGGAATTGGCTGAGGGTGGGGGAGGGCTGTGGAAAGGAAGGAGCACTGAGTGATCAAAACCCCGATGGAGAAAGGAATGTTCCAGCACAGACTGTACAGCTCACATTCTGATAAGAGCAGAGGGAGACACAAAAGATAATGGGGCCAGAGCGAGGAATTCAACCTCTGCCGGCCACATTCTGATCAAAAGGAGCTGCTGTAACTCTGCTTTATGTGATGTGTGAACTAGTGTGCCTCTCACTCAGGTATGGGTTCATCACCAGCAAACTCCACTGTGAACTTCACAGAATATTCCCCGCACGGTCTCATGGGCATTTGTAACCCTGGGTCAGGTCTGAGGTTCCAAGGCCTCTGGGGTACCTCTCCTCATACATCTGTGTCACTGTGGCTCAAGAGTGGCTGGTGTTAGAATCTCTCAAGGACACAAGGCAGCTGTGACTACCCAAGGACTGGACATCTCTCTGTCATGGTGTCAGAATGTTTAAGTGCACAGAAATACTCACCAGGGTCTGGAGAAACAGCTCAGTGGGTAAGAACATGCATTGCTCTTGCATGCATATTGGGTACCCAACGACTACCTGCACCTACAATCCTGAGGGATTCAATGCCCTCTTTGGGCCTCCAAAGGATGGATATATATATATATATATATATATATATATATATATATATATATACACATATGTATATGTGTGTGTGTGTGCGCGTGTGCATATATGCATACAAATATATATACATATATATGCATATATGTGTGTATATGTATATGTATATGTATGTATGTATGTATGTATGTATGTATGTATATGTCTGTGTGTTTGTGTGTGTGTGTGTGTGTGTGTGTGTGTGTATATATATATATATATATATATATATATATATATATATATATATAGCTTTGCACATATGCTTGTGGTCACAGGTGTGCTGACCAAATCTTCTGTTTGAGCAGGACTCCAGCACATTAGCCGTTCAGAAGTTCATGTTTAGACTGAGTCTGAGATTCTAGCCCTTTCCTGTGTGATTGGTTGAGAAGTAGTTCCTGCTCCAACCCCTCAGGGCACTCCCTCCTAGCTGCCACATTTTGAAATTTTGTCACATTTAAGTGCAATCTAATGGGCCTTCTCTTTAGAATGAGCCTTTCTCATTTCTGCTTCGTGTAAGATTAGGATGCTCAGCAGGCTTAGCCCTGCCTCCTGGTGTGTGGTACCAGATTTACTCTGCGACAAGGATCTCTACTCAGACACTTGTTTTGAGAATTTTGAGACTGCTCACAGATAGCTGAGGTTAGACACTATGAATGCTCACAGATAGCTGAGCATAAACACTATGAGTGCTCACAGATAGCTGAGGTTAGACACTTTGAGTGCTCACAGATAGGTGAGCATAGACACTATGAGTGCTCACAGATAGCTGAGGTTAGACACTATGAATGCTCACAGATAGCTGAGGTTAGACACTTTGAGTGCTCACAGATAGCTGAGGTTAGACACTTTGAGTACTCACAGATAGCTGAGGTTAGAAACTATGAGTGCTCACAGATAGCTGAGGTTAGACACTATGAGTGCTCACAGATAGAGCTGAGGTTAGACATATTATTTCACTCAGTCAACTCCATGATAAATCTTTGTATCTGGTAAAACACACAATTCTGTTTCGCTATTCTCTCTCAGCATCACAGTGACTATTTTTGGAGCATTATTCTTCCACATGAATGTATGAAATTGTACATTAGGATTTGTATTGGAATGGCACAGGTTGATGTTTTGAGGACAAATCTTTACCATACTGACTATCCCCTCAGGATCATAGTTCATTACAATCAACTTAGTAAAACTTCACAAAAGCTTTCTCAGTCAAAACACAAATCTCTTGAGTTTCAGGCATTTGATTATTCTCCTTGTAGATACTAGACTTCTAAAACCAGCATTGGAAGCATTCATGGTTCATCTATAGAAAACACTAGTTCTGCAGGACTGTCTGGACAGTAGACAACCATACCCAGGAGAAATCATCAGCTCTCTCTCCCTCCCTCCTCTCCTGCCTCTGTTTCGTTTCTGGTTTTGTATTTTTGGAGACAGAGTAGCCTAGGCTAACCTCAAACTTGCCATGTAGCTAAGGCTGGCCTTGAACTCCTGATCTTTTTGCCTCTCTTTCCAAATGCTGGTCTTGTAGGCCTGTGTCCACAGCAGCTCCTTGTTTCTAACCTAAATTGAAAAGCCACTTTAATATCTAATGAAATGGGTTACACAGCATAGGAGTTCTTGGATGCTTTTGGTAAGGCCAAGAACTTTCAGTTTTCCCTTGTTTCCATCTTTGATACCTTTTTAATCTGCAAAGAAGTGTGAAGTACTGAGCACCTGTTCAGTGCCTGTATCCTGCATCCACCATCTTGTGGGCGGCCCCTTTTAATGCCTGCATCCACCATCTCGTGGGCGGACCCTTTTAATCTGCTGTTTGAGAAATAACTCTGACAGTTTTTTTCCAAAGCTAGATATTCTGTGCATTCCTGGGGTATTAACCTTATTTTTAAAATGTTTCCTCTGGATTTGCAAGTATTTCAGATTTGTTACATAGATGTTCCTGGGTGGAGTGGCATATTCTGTCTTTGACTAGCTTAGGAATCTTATTATATTGACTCATAAAACAAACGGAGTGGCTTTGTCTTTGGCTATTATCTGGAACAGCGTGTGTAAGATGGGATGATCTGTTCTCTGAGCGTAGCCATCTTTCCTGGTAGTCTCCTTTTTGGGGAAAGATGTTTGTGATAACCAATGCTACTTGCTTTTTTCCCATCACACTGGCAGAGTTAATATACCACGTGCCAGGTCCTCCTCTAAGCTGTTGTTTTATTAACTAGTGTTCACTTAGTCAGCATGGCGGTCTTGTGGGCAGTTTCTATACTTGAGGAGAGATACGCGGAGGGAGCAGGTTTCTTGTCACGCTCACTATAGGAGCAGCCAGCCTGCATTCCAGCTGCAGGCCCACGTGCTTAATGTCACACTGTAGTGAGATTTCTCTGCTCACATTCCTGACAACACTTTGTCAGTTTACATATTTATTTAAAATTATATAGCAATGTTTCATCAAACAGATGAAACGTGCTCCTTTAGCCTCACTGTCCACTCTTGCTCGGCCTTCGTCTTTCATTGTTATTATGCCTCCTGTTGCTTATTGTTTAATATTACTATTATTGTTGTATATGTGGGGGGGAGGTAGGGTGGAAGTCAGGGGACAACTCTCTCTTTCACCTTTATGTGGGTTCTAGGCTCACCTGTGCGTCATCAGGCTGTGAGCAGACAGCTTTCCTGGCAGCGTCAACTTGCCTAGTCTGTGTCTGCTTTTTAAATTCGTGAGTTATGCTAAAACCCTGTTCTCCTAGTCTACCCCATCTAAGTGGTAGGCGTTTGCGGTGAGGAGGCTGACTGGGAGATAAAGGTAAGGCATCCACATACGAGCACACGGAGCCTAGTCAGCTGGGCTTCGGGACTGCTCTCACCCATAGTTGGAAGTTTCCACAATGGAAATGTTTGCAAAAATAAAAGAAGAGATTTTTTTTTTTTTTTTGGTTTCTGCTGGATTTTACATTTTGATTATTTTTCAGAAGGGTATGACTTTATCTTTATTCTCTAGTTCTTTCTTCAGGATTTCTTAATGGTTTTTTGTTTTCGTTTTTTAATTTCCCATCAAGTGCTTAGCTAGGGGCTGTGGTCAGTCTTTTGGGGTGAAGTACTTGCCTACCATGCTATGGACCCCAAGTTCAGTTTCCAGGATGGCCAGGAGAAAAAAAAAGCTTAGTTAAATAATGTTCAATTTTACTTTTTAATGCGTATATTTAAGGAAGGCCACACATTTCTCTGTAAATACCAATTCTACTTTAATCTTACAAACTTTTCAGCATGTAGTATCTTTTTAATTTTTAAGAATTCCCAATATGGTGTTTTTTAACCAAGGGCTGTTTATAAGATTATAATGTCACTTATTTGCAATTAAAGAAGATTAACTTTGCCCCTCCTCATTAAATCATGTTTCTTTTTTTTTTTAAAGATTTATTTTATTTGTTATATGTAAGTACACTGTAGCTGTCCTCAGGCATTCCAGAAGAGGGGTCCAGATCTCATTAAGGATGGTTGTGAGCCACCATGTGGTTGCTGGGATTTGAACTTATCACCTTCGGAAGAGCAGTCGGGTGCTCTTACCCGCTGAGCCATCTCATCAGCCCCTAAATCATGTTTCATAACTACTTTTAAAACTCTCTCTATAGAGCCAGTGAAATGGCTCAGCTAAACCTGAGTTCAATCCCAGGACCTGCATGGTGGAAAGAGAGAACCAGCTTCCACAAGCTGTCTTCTGACTGCTGCATACACACAATAAATAAATAAATAAATAAATAAATAAATTCGATACAATTATTTATATGGTTATATTTATATTGGACACAAGGTTTTATGCTGACTCAGGCTGACCTTGAACTCTTGACCTTTTTGTCTCAGCTTCCCAATGCTGGAATTATAGGCATGGACCATATGCTTGGTATGAGTCCGTCCTTTTGACCAATGTTTGAGAAGCTCATGTTAACCTTTTTCCATTCTGCCTGAGCAAAGCAGGCTCATGGACCAGTGACACCCAGAGTTGAGAGGTTTTTGGCACCTGGGAGGTTGTGCACAGTTGTTCCATGGCTGTCATCATCGTCACAAAGTGAATGTATTGAATTGAACCACAAACAATATGGATATTGTTTGGACTGCTATGAGAAAAAGAGAAAGAAGGAAGGTAGGGAGGCCCATGACCTTTCAAAGAAGGCAAAAAAAAAAAAAAAAAAAAAAAAAAGTCCTGAAGGCTAAGCTCTACCATAAACAGTGCCATGCCAAGAAAATACAAATGAAAGCCAGGCGTGGTGGCACACACCTTTAATCCCAGCACTCAGGAGGCAGAGGCAGGAGGATTTCTGAGTTCGAGGCCAGCCTGGTCTACAAAGTGAGTTCCAGGACAGCCAGGGCTATAGAGAGAAACCCTGTCTCGAAAAAAACAAACAAGCAAACAAACAAAAAAGCAAATGAAAAAGACAATTAAGATGCATGAGAAGAGAAACACCAAGCAGAAGGATGATGAGAAGACTCCACAGGGAAAGGTCCCTGCCATCCCCGCCTATCTGCTGGACAGAGAGGGAGTTGAGAGCAAAAGTATTTTCCAACATGGTTAAGCAAAAACAGAAAGAAAAGGTGAGAAAATGGGAGGCCCCTCTACCCAAAGTTTTTGACCAAGGAGAAACAGAAGTATTGAAAGTTATTCAAACAGAAAAAAGAAGAAAGAAGGCATGGATGAGAATGGTTAGTAAAGTCTGCTTTGTTGGCGATGGCTTTACAAGAAAACCACCTAAGTATAAAGGGTTAATTAGGCCAATGAGCCTATGTTTCCAACAAGCTACCTTTGTGTTATAATGCTTGGTGTGGAAAAGAATCCATCATCCCCATTATATACAGCCCTGGATGTGATCACCAAAGGTATAGTTACTGAAGTGAATGTGAGGAGTTGGGCCTTGTGACACAAGGAGGCAAGGTGATTTGGAGAAGTCTGCCCAAACTACCAACTGTCGTGAGGTCGATGGGGGCACAAATGCAGTCTTGCTGGGTTGACAGTGATGTCATACAAGTTATTCCACTCAGTACTGAAGACTACACACTGTCAGGAAAACACTATCGCTAGGATCTTTCTAAACTACCAAGCAGCCTTACCCCATGTGCAGTCATCAAGATTTTGTAAAGGAAAATAAAACACTGTCAAATTTGAAGAAGACGAAGACGAAGACGAAGAAGAAGAAGAAGAAGAAGAAGAAGAAGAAGAAGAAGAAGAAGAAGAAGAAGAAGAAGAAACAGCAGCTCATGTTAAATCCTCCTTGTTCAGCTCTAAAGTGAGGGAACACTAAGCTTGTCTTTGTTGCTCAGACAGCCACTGATCAGGGCCAATAAGGTAAACAACCAATTGGGTGGTTTCTCTGATTCTATTTGCCTACCACTGTTCACTGCTGAGTAGAGGTTTTGCAACCTAAGTGTATAACATAGCTTTGTTCACTCTTTTTCTCCCTCTCACTGAGTTTAACTATGAAGATGGTTACAGGGGGCTGGAGAGATGATTCGGCCGTTAAGAAAGTTGGTTGTTCTTGAACCAATGAACTTGAGTTCAATTTCCAGTTTTCATTTGGCAGCTCACTCCATATGGTAACATCTGGTACCCTCGTCTGGCCTCTTCAGGTGCCAGACAAGCATGTGGTGGACAAAAAACACATGCAGGCAAAACAACTGTATATATTATAATAGATTAAAAAATGATCACATACACAAAACTTTATTTTCTAATCAGGGATAGCATTATTATCTCTTCTAACAACATCAAAATTTCCTCCAAATGTGCTGTTTCTGTTGCCATGTTGATGGATAACCATCGATTAACATCCGATACAATTTAGCTTTGCCAAGCCAGTACTGTCTTCTTTACTCAAATGGTTCCTTTCTGTGACCTTCTCTTTTATCTCACAGAAATGCACTCTTTAGGTTTTCCAACAACCAAGAAGAGAGCCTTTGTCATACTTGTAGTTTTTTTTTTTTAAAGATTTATTTTATTTATTATATGTAAGTACACTGTAGCTGTCTTCAGACACTCCAGAAGAGGGCGCCAGATCTCGTTACGGATGGTTGTGAGCCACCATGTGGATGCTGGGATTTTGAACTTATCACCTTCGGAAGAGCAGTCGGGTGCTCTTACCTGCTGAGCCATCTCACCAGCCCCATACTTGTAGTTTTGAATTCCTCATTCTCGAAAGACATAGCTTCACACAGAACACTAGCTTCATAGGTCTTTTCTCCTAGAGGGTAAAGCTGCTATCTTACTTTTCTCCTAGAGGTTAAAGCTGCTGTCTTTCTTACTTTATGCCTTCTTGCTACCTAAGGGCTTGAGCACATCCTCCACTCTCGGTATTCTGCAGTCTGAGTGCGGTGCTCTGGGTGTATTCAAATGCTTGGTCTCCAGTTGGTGAAACTGTTAGGAAGGATTAAGACCTGCCTGGGGCAGCCTTGAGCCACTCCCAGATAACACTCTCTCTGCTTCCTCTTTATGGATCAAGATGTGAGCTCTCACCTGTCTCCGATACAGTGTCTTTGCCTTGCCATCATGAACTCTAACCTGAAGCTGTAAACACTTTTTTGAGTAAGTCCACCCTGGTCATGGTGTCTCATCACAGAGATGAAAAAGAAACCAAGGCAATGCTTTCTTAATTTTTGGGTGACCATATATTCTATAGTTAGAACAATCTTAGGCTTTGCTCTTTGAGCTTGCTTCTACTTTTGCCACTTTCTCTGAAATCTCTAGGGCGTGTGTGTCTGACACTGTCTCTGATTGCACCCTGGGTGACACCTGAAAGTTGGCCTTCTTACCAACTTTAAATGCATGTGGCTTAAATACCATCACAACATTTGAAAGCACACAGCAAATTGAAAACAGAGAGATATGGTCTTTCTAAAAGCATCATATATGTTGATTTTTAAAACAAACAAAAATACAAATGACCAGTTAGCTTCAATTTGTATTTACTTACTAATCCAATAAACATATGAAAGTAGTGCCAGTAACAAAAGCGATCCCTATTGGCTTGGTGGAATATGCAGATTCTACCATAGTGCCACCCTGAGAACACAGTACCTGTGGCATTTTAGGGAGAAGCTGGCAATGTATATTAACAGCTTCAAATGTATTCAATGTGTAGTAACAACTTCTAATGTATTCAATGTATATTAACAGCTTCAAATGTATTCAATGTGTAGTAACAACTTCTAATGTATTCAATGTATATTAACAGCTTCTAATGTATTCAATGAATATTAACAACTTCTAATGTATTCAATGTGTAGTAGCAGCCTCTAATGTATTCAATGTATAGTAACAGCCTCTAATGTATTAGCATATATACATATGAGAATAGCTAGAGCCATGACTCAGGAATTGAGAGCTCTGGCTGCTCTTGCCCAGGACCAAGGTTCAGTTCCCAGCATCTACACGGCAGCTCACAAACATCTGTAATTCCAGTTCCAGGAAATCCAATGTCCTCTTCTGTTCTGTGGGCACTGCACACACATGGTGCACAGATGTATGTGCAGGTAAGACAAATCACACATAAAATGATATTAATAATAAAGATTAATTTTTTAAGTATTATAACTTTTTGACTTGGCAATTTGTCTTTTAGAGTCCTAAGCTAAGGAAGCCATCCTAAATTACATGGGGAGAAAAACTGTATGTTGTGTTCCCATAGCAAGAAATAACTTAAAATACAACAAAAACAGAAAAGTATTTGTTACATTTACACAGTAAGCTATTAGTCACTAAAACATGCCTACGGAAAATCTGCAATCAAATAGAAAACTACACATACTATGACTTTATGTGGATAACAAAGTTTACAAAACTACATGTGCAGTACACCTAAGGGAGTGAAGTCCAAGTGTTGACCATGTTCACTGGCTAGTACCAATGTTAGGGACTTTTTTCTATTTTTTTTCCACATGTTGTATAATGTCCATCTATAATTTTCATAATTAAAGGCTAATGGTTACACAAACAAATCAAAAGTTCAATACAAAGTACATAGGAAGGGTCTTTATCTTCTCTTTTATCTACTCTTTATCTTTTCTTCATTAGAAATGAGTCTTCTCTTCACCCTTCCAGGAACAGCTGCCGGCTTGTTCTTGGCCAGTGTGCACTGGGTCAAATCCGTGTGCCAAGCCCAGGTTAATGCGAGCAACAGAGCCCTGACATTTGACAGTAAGCTTCAAGAGCAGTTGACATTTTGTGTTTGGGATCTTGAAGTGAGCTAAGGTTCATGAGTCAATTTTCCCATGGGAAATTGCTAAATCAAATCCCAGCATTTAGAAGGTGATGGTATCCCACGGTACAACGTCTCGTTTAGATTTCGTGTTTTGATTAGTAGACATTTTAAGACTAAAAGTGTTTTTTAAAAAACAGCAACAAAAAAATAAGATTGGCTCCACAAAGAGAATTGGCTCTCCCAAGCAGTAGACAGGAAGACAGAAACACGTCAGGGACTCATTGGGGTGGGGCCACAGGAAGAAGAGGTGGAAGAGAGCCTGGGCTGCCACCAGTAAAAGGGGACAGGAAGGAGGAGTGGTAGTCAAAGCCAGAAATTCTAGCGCATCTCTGAGATAGACTTGGCCATGTCCAAGAGGACTCAGGGCCGCGAGATGGTGGAGTCTTCCGCTGGGAAGAAATGGTCCAAGTCTGCCTCTGTCCTGTGCAGTATGTAAGGAGTCACGATGTCGCTTTGTCATCTTCATTCTTCCCAAAGGTTTTAAGTAGAGAATGAGACACGATTACTGCACCTCCATGGCACCCACACAGGAATGTATTTAAAGTATGTTTTCTTCCACATTCTTCCAATCCCCCAAGAAGGCAAAATTCCTCGAAACCCTGTCTTTAAGCCGTGCTGGAGTTTGAATGTCAGCCACATTCATGTGTGCTGTAACCTTCCTTCCCAGCTGGTGGTGCTATTGTACAGGGTTGTGGAACCTTTAGGAGGCGGGGCTTAGCTGAAGGACTTGGGTTGCTGGCTAACTAGGGCTTCCTGTCCTGTCTCTACTTCTGAGCCATGGGTACAGAAGAGAGCCACAGGCCTCTCCAGACACTACAGTCGAATGCCTCCCCATCCATGACACCCTGATCCCCTTAAACTGTGAGCCAAACTAAACCGGTCCTCTCTAATAAAGTTGCTTATTGCCACACATTTGGTCACAGCAATGAGAAAAGAAACTGATAAGTATCTAGAAAAAAACTTGGCCCGGAGTTCGACCCCCAACACTGAAGGAACTACAGCAAAAAGCTGTTTCTGTGGTAAGGTCTGTCTCCCACAGTGCCGTCCACTCCTCCTCATGGTGAAGACAGTGTAAGTAAGAGGGCAAGAGGAGCCTACACAACGCCCAGCCTGTTGGAATCTGAATTTAAGCACAGATTTCATAATCCTATGCTGCTCTCTGGAGTTAACTTCAAGTTGATTCTCTAAGTTGCAGCTCCCAGCACAGTAAAGGACAGTGTATGTGCGCCCTCTGGTGGATCTACTCAGAAAGGCACCCTTGACAGGGGCAGGGCTGGTTAGACAAGAGACATAGACTTCATGCACACTGATTAATACAAGGCATCTGGTTAGATAGGCCTCTAGATCACCTGTGCTGGTTCGTTTTATCAAGTCGACACAAACTCGAGTCACCTGGGAATAAGAAACTTCAAATAGGGAGTTACCTCACCCTATTAGCCTGTGGGCAAGTCCGTGTTTTCTTGATTAATGATAAGGTGTAAAGGTGACCAGTCCACTGCAGGCAGTGCCACCCCTGGACAGGTGGCCCTTGGCTGCATTCAAGGAAACTGAGAAACAAGCAGCAGCCCTCCATGGTTCCAGCTCCTGCTCCTGTTCCTGCTCCTGCTCCTGCTCCTGCTCCTCCTGTTCCTGCTCCTGCTCCTGCTCCTGCTCCTGCTCCTGCTCCTGCTCCTGCTCCTGCTCCTGCTCCTGCTCCTCCTGCTCCTGCTCCATGGTCCCTGTTTCTGCTCCTGCTCCTGTTCCTACTCCATGGTTCCTGCTTCTGCTTCTGCTCCTGCTCCTGCTCCGTGGCTCCTGCTCCGTGGTTCCTGCTCCTGTTCCTGTTGAGTTCCTGCCTTGATTTCTGTCATCGATGGAGTGTGATCAGTACACATCACCAGAGGCCTTTCTTTCCCAACTTTGCTTTCACTCATGGTGTTCATCACAACAGACAGCAAACTCGGGCACCCTTAAAACTTGACAGAAGGACACAATGACACAGACCACTGCCCCTGCCACTGCCTTGTGTCTCTGAAGACTCTTGTATATGACACCAGCTTCCTCAGGAGGAGCTCCCCACATGAAATCCCTGAAAGGTTTTTCAGTTTTTCAATACTGTGCATTAAGGCAGGAGAGTGTTGTGTGGCTTCTCTCTCAAGTCTGTCTGCATGACATGTTAATCTCATCAACTCTGGTGAATCTTGTGGTTAACCCGTAATTGTATCAGTCGCCAAGTGTTCATTACAGTCTAGTCATACAGCTGTGGATATTAAATGTGAATGCCAGGCTTGACAGTGGTCTGACCAGAGCTCCCCAACACAGGAAAAAGTTTTGGCCTCATGTGGTAGTGGTCACCTGCATAGTCCCAGTACTCAGGAGCTGAGGCAGGGGTACTGCTACAGGTTTTAGAGCACCCTGGATTCCATGACAAAACTATGTCTTAAGACGGAGAAAGGAGAAGTTAGGAGAGGAAAGGAGGGAGGGAAGAAAGAAGAGGGGGGAAAGAACAACAAAAGAATGTTTTTAGTGCAATGTGACAATACTGCTGCCTGGTGTCCCTCAGGTACCCGGCTCCTCAAAAGGCCTCAAGAAGACCTGTACACACACACACACACACACACACACACACACACACACCTTCCTGTGACCTTAAACCACAGGAAGATTTTGGAAGAAGTCTTTCCTTCTTCAAAACCTTTCTCTTCCCTCTGTCTATACTTTCATTCCTGGGGCATTCTACTGTGGTTCACAGTGGGGGTCCTCCATTCCATAGTGAGGACCCCAGCAGGGGAGTGCTGGTGAGAGGGAGGACTCTAGCAGAGAAGGAGTGCTAGTGAGAGGGAGGACTCTAGCAGAGGAGAGCTAAGTAGTGGTGCAAGGGAGACCAGGAGAACACCAAGTGGTGAGATGTTGTCACACAACATCTGGCTGTCACACAACATCTAGCTGTAACACTTTGCCGAGTAAAAGCCTCAACATCCTTGAATGAAGCCGATCTGGGGCAGTTGCTGTGCTAAAATTCTAATTAGACCAAGGAATGTGTCTATGGAGTAGAGTGCATGGAGCAGATGCATGAAGAGAAGGGAAGGGAGGTGGTAGTTGCAGAAGAAGATAGATGGATGATTTTTTAAAATATATTTATTTATTTATTCATTTTATGTATGAGGACACTGTAACTGTCTTCAGACACACCAGAAGAGGGCATCAGATCCCTTTACAAATGGTTGTGAGCCACTATATGGCTGCTGGGAATTGAACTCAGGACCTCTGGAAGAATAGTCAGATCTTCTTCAGCTCTTAACCGCTGAGCCATCTCTCCAACCCCTAGATGGTTTCTTTTTAAGGACACACTGGAGAATAACCTGTTTATAATGTAAATTGGTCAGTGAGGAAAAACTGGTGCTCTGCAGAGAGGACAGAGAAGCCCCCCTGAGGGGCTGGCAGGGAGTGGCAAGATAACAGAGAAGCCCCCTGAAGGGCTGGCAGGAGTGGCTCTGGTGCACAAGGCACAGAGGGAGCATTGGTGACAGTCGGGGAGGCGGAGTGTACAAGCATAGGTGATCCTGTGTGAGCGGGAAGCAAGGCTGGGCACCACTGCTGGAGGAAAGGAGAGCCGCTCACAGGACCAGGCACAGAGTTCTGTCTGTGACATAGCTCCTTAAATAATCCAAGGCTCACTTCACTCAACTTCAAATTCAAGTCCCAAGAAACACATATGTGATGCTCAGATTTTCTTTATTTTCAATATTTACTTAACCCACTCTACAAAATGCTCTACAATGTTTAGAAAAACTCTGATAATGTTCTGAAGTTAAACCCCACTTATCCACCATCAAAATACCACACAAATATTGTTTTAGAATCCAGTTAGCTGTGATGATATATCCCAAGTGCCACGTGAGAATTCACCTCAAGCATTGACTTGAAAGAAAGAAAGAAAGAAAGAAAGAAAGAAAGAAAGAAAGAAAGAAAGAAAGAAAGGAAATGACACATGACAAAGCCACAAGAAAACCGTCACTCTGTGCGTTCTGTTTGTCTGTCATTGTTGGTTTTAGACACAAGTGAGATAAAAATCAAAACTCCCCACAGGTTTGTTCTGAACTGTTTCAGATGACTTAACAACAACAACAACAACAACAACAACAACAAAAACCTCCCCTTCCCAATACTTAAAAATTAGGCTCAAGCCCCTTGTGCAGCAGGAGCCTGAGCGTTGGGCAGATCTGAACAATGCAGAGTCACTGCTTTTGGAGTCTCTCGAGCCATCCTCTGGCTCACTTGTCAGAGGTAGAAGAGATTATTGGCTAATTCCAGACTTGGTTCCTTGTGGACACTTTGTGCCACCAGGAAGGTCAGCTTGTGGGCATACTGGCATGGCGCGGGGACACTGACTAAGCCCTGGGGAGGGAAGGAAAGGTAACATTGCAGAGATAATGCATTTGGCCTCCACAGTGACTAAACCCAACCAGCAAAGGGAGACAGGTCCATTGGAAACCCAAGCTCACTGGCAAAATGGGCTGGGGGTGTGTCTTCACTGTGTGTAAGCTGGGAGACAGGGCATACGGGCCTACCCTAAACTGCCTGTGGTCTGATGTTTCAGTGGGGCTCAGACCTAACCTGGGCCTTGGGCTCTTGCCTGAGGAAAGGGACAGAGGCAGGTCCATACCTCTTACCCTCACCAGGCTCGCCCTGCTGGCTTCCGTCTCTCCTAGTATGTTACCTTCAGTCTTGTATCCTCAAGTCCTATGAGGACTGGACCCGGGCCCGTTGATACACTCCCTGCAGTTTTATTTAGTCAGCAGAGTGGGTTCCTCCTACCACGGGTTTAAGGAATCGTGTACCACTCCCTTCTGTGAAGTTAGGAGTGCGGAGTGGACAGATTCTGGAGAGGGCACGGCAACCCCAGGTGGTGACGTCACGCCTGCTTCAGTAAGATGTTCCTCCTCACCTGCCAGTTGTAGTAGAGATGGCACAGTTTGAAGGTCAGTCGCTGCATGTGGTCAGGCTTCAAGGCATTGTCGTCATAGATGACGTTGTAGTACGTGGGACTAACAGTGCCCCGGTTAGCGGTCTGGCTGATCAGGTAGAAATCATACCTACAGAGGACCAGGGAAGGGTGGAGAGAAGGAGTCACAAAACAAGGCCCAACTGAACGGATGCACAATGGGTGTGTGTGAAAATCCATCTTTCTGGGAGATCGGGCAGCGTGCAACACTCGCTGTGTGAGCTTGAAGATCTGAGCAGGCTCTCCCGCCACTCATGTCAATACAAACAAACCAACTGGGGCGTGACTGTACGCCTGTAATCAATCTAAACACTGGGAAAGCAGGGACTGCCCAGCCAAAGGTAGAAAGCAGCCAGGAAGACATTAAATATCAAACTCTGGTTCCTACATGAGCATGCACACCTCTGCACAAGCATGCGCACACATACATACACACACACAGTTTTTCAGGGACACTTGCCACTCTGGACGTGTTGCTTCGGAGTCCACAACAGTGCCGAGTGGGGGGTTCTGCACAGTGTGACCACTCGAAGCAAAGAGGCGCAGTAGGCATCTCTTCCTGACCACAACCACGGACAGTCTGCAGCTCCTGCAACCAAAACAGCAGGAGTGAGTCAAACAGCTCACTTTTTTTGTTTGGTTTATTGCTGTTGGATCAGGTTAAAAAAAATAAATAGAAAACCATTCTATAAACACTGCAAAACACAGGGGGAAAAAATCACCCATGAATCTTCCTCCTCTCGACAGATATAGTTATTTTAATTGGGGTCTATTTGGATCTGTAACAAGGATGAACTATGCTATCTGCCTAGTTTATGCAATTTAATAGGAGAGAAAAATGGTGTTACTTCAATTGCCTTTTCTTGCAGAACCAGGGGTGGATCCCAGGGTCTCGCACATGCTAGCCAAGTGTTCTGTTGCTGCTATATTGAAACAAGGTTTCACTAAGTTGCCCAGGCTGGAACTGCAGGCCTGTATCACCCAGATTTTCAACTGAATCTTAAGGGAAGATCTTCCAGAATTTCCTCTGCAGGAGACTTCCCCTGCATTAGCAACAGTCACCCCATTCCACCTTCACAGAGGCACCCATGCTTAGACAGACAGGTGGAAGGATGGGTGAATTGACAGACAGATGGATGGATGAATGGAGGTAGGGAAGGAAAAACAGACCAGATGCTGACTGACCAGGTGCTAACTCTATTCCACAACACCAAGGCAAACTCCCAGTGTTGTGTGTCCTGGCAGGCATCTGTGGGAGCAGGAGTCAGCATGAAGCTTCACGTTGATGAGTTTGAGGATGTGAAGACTGCAGAGCTATGGGCAGCACTCACAACACTCTCATGGAAAGAACACCCTCTTACACTGTACCGGAAGCCAGTGACAAATCAGTTACGCAGGTCTCCTTCACTAAAATGCAAATGTTAGCTCCTTAGATTGTCCCTGCTGGGTTCGCCCGCCTCCTCCAGTGACATCATTTTTAGTTTTAATCATTCAACTGAGATACAGTCACCGGAGGTCTGGTGAGGAACAAACAGATTTCCCACTACCAGCTTGGCTACAGCTACAAGTATCTGGCTTTCCCACCTCTGTACCAGGAGCAGCCCGAGGACAAGACCATCATCCCTCTGTGGCTGGTGGCCTGAGCTTTGGTTGATCATAATGTGAGCGTGTCCAGACACAGATCTGTACTGCCTGGGAATAAGATGATCTCTAAGAACTTTTAAAAAGTATTTATTTATTTATTTATTTATTTCTTCTATTGAGTGCTCTATCTGCATGTATGATCAGATCCTATCCCATCACAGATGGTCATGAGACACCATGTGGTTGCTGGGAATTGAACTCACACCCTCTGGGAGAAGAGCCGATGGTCCTAATCGCTCCACCACCTCTCTAGCTCCAGATCATTCCTAAGAATTTTAAGGCACCAGCTGAGAGTACAGTCTTTGCTCACTTTCCCATTCAAGGATTTCCCTTGCATCTCGCCCTCCACACAATCACTGGAAATAGCTACCCATGGAACACAGGTGACCACAGCACTCAGTGCATGGCAGTGAGACTTCCCACCTGTACTTATAACCTTACTTGTGACCCAGTGACTGTAACCAGAGGCTCTGTCTGTAACTCAACTTTTAAATCACAACTCCACACCCCAGCAGAGTACTAATATGTATACAGTGGCTTTGATATTCTGGCCTCTGCTAGCTCAGACAGACTGCCAGCTGCTCAGAAAGATGCCTGCCTCCCTACTCAAGGTTCCCAAACCTTACAGCATTAGGGTATCTTTATTAGACCATCTGAGCTATACTCTAGAATCAGGGAAACCCATCCAAGCTGGGCGTGACATGGAAACACAGAAAACTCCACTGTCTGAAAAATGAAAGCTATGTCCACAAACCATGCATGCAGGATCACATATGTACGTTATCACACAAATCTCAGAGAGAAAAAGGGACAGAGTACCTGGCATCCGAGCCTCTGCGGTCTGTCACACTGCTCAGCAGCTGTGGGACTTCATATTCCAAAACTGCCTTCAGCTGGCCATTGCCTACACCGTCCCGGTACACAACTATCCGTGCCGGCAAATCATGGTTGTGTCTGTACCACTTGTTGAGAGCACCTGGAGAATGTGATGTTAGTGAGAACATCACAGTCCAGGGCCTCCAAAACTAATATTTCCATGGTTTTTACGGTTAAGTAACTTTGCTATTTCAGAGCACAGTAAAATGGTAAGACTTAGTTTGGGTTGTATCTACAGCAACAGAAAAAGGGCTAATGAGGACCAATCCTTCATGTCTGCTGCTTGAGCAGCCACGGGGTTTCTGTGGCATAATAGAGTCTTTAACACATTTCTTTAGCCAAAATTGAGTAACAAATCAAAATTTAATTCACGCAATAGACAAATGCCTAAAACCAAATTAACACTTATTCAAGTCTTTGAATCTGCTCACGACCAGATTGGCTGTGTTTGTCTCATTTTCTCCCCTAATGAGAATAAATATGCAAACATGAGGAAATGGCTCCGGCGTTCCTCTCAAAACAGTCTAATTCTCACAGATGGGATGGAGTCTGAAAACACTTCCACCCACTCAAACTATAAACCGCCTCCAAGTAGGCACCAGACAGCAATTCCTCCATGAGAGAGACTTTCAGCAGGAACGACTAAAACATTGGCCAGATTTTTAGATGGAGGGAAAATGATAAGATGCAGTAATTCCTTTTTGTGTCTACACTGCATAATTTATTTCAGGAGAGTTTACCGCCTAGGAAACTTGGTTTGGTTTGACAGAAGATAACCGTGCTTCTAAGAGTGCAGCCACCAAGGGTTATCAAGTTCACTTAAAAAAAAATCTCAACCCCTCAGGCTTGCAGACTGGAAACTACAGAAGGGAGAGGGAAAGAGAAGAATGTGGATCACATGATAAAGCCAAAAGCGGGCTGGGGTCATGAAGAGGAGGCCTGTGTCATCTCCTCTCTCCCTGTCTTCTCTTCCCACATCCCTGTCCTGGGGTGAAAGGCTGTTCTTCCAGTGCGCATTCACTGCTGCTCGCCTTGTCATTAGCTTCCCTTCTCCAGGGCAGGCTTCCTTTAGCCACACACTGCTTGCTGGGGCCACATGGGTGGCCACACACTTGCTCTCCTCTTGGCACACACAGCGACATAAATGCTATGCAGTCTGTCAGGCAGCACACAGATGTGTGAATCTCCACCTGGGTGAGAGCTGACAGGTTTGGGTGTTGGCTCTCACGGGTCTGTGGGTTTGGGGTGTGGGGAGGAGTCCCCAGAGCCCACTCCATTACATACCAGTCATGCAGACTTTTAGGCAATCTGCAATATCAGCCGCTGTTCTCTGAAGGACACAGCGGGAAAACCACCTGAAATAAACAGAACACGAAAGTGAGACTTAACTTCCAGATGCCTGCTACAAACACTTCCACTAAGTTTGAGACAGATGCAGTGGCTAAGGCCAGGGCTCCTAACTCTGCTGTCTGCTACAGTCGTGCTAACGGGTCCTCTTCCCTCCTTCAGGGTTGCTGCCCAGACTCACACTCTGACTGGGATATCCAACAGCTAGATGGCCTTGCCTCAAACCCAAACTTGAACTTCTCTATGTGCACCAGGAAGGTTTAAAGGATAGTTAGTATGTCCCACCATGATAAAAATTAAATTCAATAACACAGGGCAACATTTGTAGAATGCTACCTGGTACACAATGAGAGCTGATACAAGCTCATGTCTTGATTGCAAGAGAATGTGTTAGTTTAACAGATCTGCTTGCAAAATGTTCTAACCCAGTCCTAGAGGTGACTCTTCCAGAGTCACCATCTCAACACTATTAAGCTGTCAGGACTTGAAAAGTAATTTTGATAGTTGTTCATTGAAGGTACATGGGAAATGGGAGCTGGGACTTAACATGTGTAAGGACATGGATATGAAGGGTCCCCTCAACTGGGCTTATGTTAGAGGCATCCTCTTCAGCTTGTGGGGCTATGGATAAGCGAGTGTGTCACCAGGATGCCAACTGCATCAGATGAATCCACAAAACTGAGTGGAACTCATAGCTGAGCAAACTCTGAGGAAGGAGGCTTTGCTGGATGCAGGGCACCCGGGACATACCTTTGAAGGCTGTGTCTTTCTCTCTTGATAACCTCCTCATGCATCTTTCTATTTCTATCTCCTGGATGGCTCAAGGTGAGAAGCTGTACTGAGCACAGACTGTGGGACTCATCTCAGGCCACAGCAATGGGGCCAAGCCACCACAGCTTGACACCTCTGCAATTGTAAGCCAAGTCAGTCTTCCTTGAAGAGTTATTCTCAGGTGTGTCACAGCAACAGGAAGTGACTATAACATTTTGCCACCATTGTCACAGTTCCCTGACTGTCTGCAATTCAGTAACACAACTGCAAATGCTTTTGACAAGTCAGGAGCCTTAAGAGACATGGAGATGGTGGAACAGGCACCTTCTAAGATCCAGTTGATAAATGAACTCATATTTGTAACAGTGTGGGCTGTGTCCATGCAAACATGTTATTTACACTTCCTGTATCTTAAAAGTGTGGCTACAAACTAACACTAGATTAATGGAGAAAATCAAATGCCTGAGACCAGGAAACAAACATTCTGCAAGTAGCTGCTATGGCCTCAAAATATATTATTTAATTACAAATCTTGAAGCAATTCTAAGACAACAATTTAACAAGCACCAAGAGCCTGTTCATGGCATTTCTAGTTTATCTCCATTCTATAGGCTTTATATATGCCCCACCTTAAGCATCTGCAAAAGTTGACAAGGAAGATAACTGGGTGTACTGAGGTATTCACCTCAGCTTGCAATGTTTGGAGCACTGATCTGACATAACCCCCACAAATGCCTTACGGAATAGGAACTGTCACTCTCCCCTAACTATGGGACTTGTAGCTAAATTAAACAACTGTGCTTCAGCTGCAAAAGCAGACCAGGTACAGCAAGTAATGTTTCAAAGCTAAGGTGCCTTACATAATATATGCAGGTGCCTAATTCACAGCGTGCTCCTCACGGACACTTAGAACATAACAACATGCACAAGAATCCATGTGTTCACAAGCCAGGAATGCGGCTGGAAGACAAATAACAACTCACCCTGTGGATGTGTGAAAATGGTTCTAAACGGAGGCCACCTTTACTTCAGTAGCGCCAATCACATTGTAATATGTAACTCACAAACTTAACAGCTGATGTTCAAAATAATAAGCAAGTAATATAGTCTGGTGTGTGTGTGTGTACATGTATGTATGTATGTATGTGTGTGCGTATGTATGTATGTGAAGAATGTGTCAGTATGTTCTTTAAAATATATTTAAAATCTGGTGGGGAGCAGGTTGGATGCTCAGATGGAACCGGACATAAACCTGACATCATGAGTCTAATTCCCAAGAGCCACATAGAACAAGGAGAAAACCAACTTCTAGTGCAAGCTGTCTCCTGACACACACACACACACACACACCATGGCACATGTATGTCCATACAAATATATATATATATATATATATATATATATATATATATATATATATATATATAAAATTAAATGTTTTTAAAGTGTAACAGAATAATAATGGAGTGGGCTGATCAAACTAATTCTTGTATGTTTGAAAATATAATGAAACTCACTGTCTATACTATTAATACTTTAACTTTAAACTTTAAGGCATGTTCTAACAATAAGTCTTTAACACTTTATATGTATTTTTTGAGAATTTCATGCCTCATCCTTAGATAAAGATCACAGATGTCTGCTAAGATGGGAAGAATTGGTGTTCTCCAGGGACAAGCCCAATGGGTTATCCAGTCCAAGGGTGTCATCCATGACCACACATCCACACAGGAAGACCTGAGAGGTTAAGTTTAGAAGAGTTAAGAGCATTTAAAGTACCTGGTGATCCTGGAGTTAATGCTGGCTACAAACCCGACGACCACCACATCCTTGCTGAGGGCATCTCTGCAGATATCAATACCAACGACCATCAGGGACTTCAACTGTTAAATCAAGTTAATTGTGGTTAAATGGAATGAACTTATTTCTCCATAACAAGGACATTTTAGAACCTCTCCAGTTACCACATTTTCAAGGTAAGTTGTGTGACAAACAAACTGAGTTCCAGATGGGACAGGTGATTAAGAAACCAAAAGAAACCAAAGACTGAAAGGCGAGGAAGATTATGACAGATCTTCACTGAAAGCCTGAGTGACCCCGGGGCTGGGCAAGGGGCAGAGGTGGCAAAGGAGGCAGCAATCCCTTTACCCTCTGCCCAGTCAGAAGGACCTGAGGATGAACCACACCTGCCTTTCACAGTTGCCGTGGATGAGGAGGGACGAGCAACAGGCAGCACGGCCACCTCACTTCCTCCTGAGGTGGCATCTGGTGAGTCCCTACCCCAGCTGGGCCGTGCTTTCCTGAAAATGAATACCCTGCTGTACAGACAAAGGTAGAGGCCATGGGACAGGACTTAAAATGGCAGCCAGGAGAACCCAAATCAGGCCCCTCCTGGGTCTATGACACCCAAGAGTATCTTCCATGAAGTCTTTGAGTAGCTAAGCAGAACCTCCTTGAGAGGAGAGGCTGTGCCTCACCATCTTTTGGAATTTCTCTGCAAAGGTTTGTATGATGCTACAACCTGGAGGGGGTGGGGAACCACACACATCAGAAACAGTGAGCCCCAGAGGGTTACAGGTTCAAGTGTTCTCCATGCTAGCAGCTAGAAGCAATCTGGAGCTGACTGGAAGCATGCAGTTAATTAATCATATAAGTTAGTTATATAAGGAAACTGAGTGTCAAAACATTTGGGCATCACATCTCCAGGGGATCTGAGAAGCCCCCTCCCAAAGTCCTCAAGGGCAACTGCGATCACAAGATGCTAAGTCAAATTGTGTCTGGAAACTGAAAGAAACAGTCCTCACTGGAATCTCCACAGCCCACAGCTCTCCACCAAGTTTGCAGGTCATCTGCATGGCGATCTTGGTGGCCACGCTCATCATCATTCCCTGCTTATTCAAGGTCCGGGTCAGCACACACTGGCTTGGGACTGGGCAGTCAGAGCTCAAATACTTTTTAATGGAGTCATAATAGTTCTTCTGATTAGAAGGCAGAATGCACATCACCTAATGCAAGACAACAACAGAAGATCAATCAGGTCCAGCTCCTTACATGTGTGAACAGCTCATGGACAACACGAAGGCGTGGCATCTCCAAATATCAGGATGCATGGATTCTCTAAACATTGGCACTCCCATGCTCCCAAAAAGCGAAAGTAAACATGGTAGTGGATCCCTTACGTGGCCTTGAGGCCACCGATTACTTACAGTGCCGTTTGCTCAGAGTCCCTGGAAAGTCAGCTGTATAAGTGTTCAAGCTGCACAGAAACACCCATGATTCCTCTCATCCCTCTCCTAAACTGCCATTAGGCTCCCCAAGTCCCCTTCTTGCTCACTCTTTCTCTCATGGTTAGCTGGCCACCCTGTGGTTCTGTAGTAGAGTGGCCTGGTTTTTAGGACATTTGCATCAAGAGCAGTCAAGAGTAATGGGTACCCTGAAACGTACCCTCAAAGGGTTCCAAAAAGTGACAGCACATGTCTGGAACTCTGGGTTCTGGGAAAGAACATGCTTGTACATGCTTGCACTTTTCCTTACAGTTTTACTTTGATTGAATTTTAATGTCCTTGGAGTGAGAATTCTCTTCATTTAATGTAATAGCCGAGACAGAGAAAGAGAGAGAGAGAGAGAGAGAGAGAGAGAGAGAGAGAGAGAGAGAGAGAGACTATTGTCTGTCTGTCTGTTGTAAGAGATGACTACAGTGGTCTGCAGGGGGAACTGAGCAGGCATGTGAGTGATTGCATGGCTTAGCAGCTGTGGTCCCCAGACCTGGTAGATCAGGACTATAGTCATTTTTATTGTAAGTAGAAAGCTTTCTGGTAGCAGGAATGCCAACTTTAACATTTCTGGGGTGTGATGAAATCATGCTTAGACTCTAGTCTCCAGCTGTACATGCAAAGCATAGCTGGGGACACACACATATTCACGCATCCACACACTTATACATAAACAAACACACATTCAGGCAAATGGGCACGTGAAACACATACGTACAGGCACACATACACAGGTATGCATGTAGGCAAATACATGCATACAAATGAACACATGGGCATGCACACATACAGGCAAACATGTAGACATGCACATATACCATACACAAATGAGTACAGGAGCACACACACACACACCATTCAGGTAAGCAGCCACACAAAGTGGCAAAACATACTGTTCTGGGAAATTAGGTGACTGCAGATGCATTACATAATCATACTATGCAGGAAGAAATGGCAATTGCCAAAGATGAAACCTACAGCAGGTGGCATGACCTCAGGGCATGTTGGAGCCAACGCCACCTGAGACCTAGGAGCTAGCAAGAATCTCCTGAACTGCTGTGAAGACCTCAAGCACTCTAACACTACAGGAAGAGATGGGTTTCTCTTAAGTCATATGTAAAAGATGACTCCAGCAAGTTATACAATCTATAGACACAAATAAGGCTTGAGAAAGCAAGTAGCAAGTTATTTAAAAGTTGTTAGAATTAAGAAAATCAAATATTGATAAAAATGCTGGAGTTTATACTTTATTGAGTATTTTTTGGGAAAGAACACAGCAATCTGAAAACATCAGATATTGTGTTGGCTGGTGTCAGGCCAATTTATTTAAAGTCATCTGATGGGAAAGAACCTCAGCTTAGAGAACACCTTCATATGATGGGGCTGGAGAGTGTCTTAAGGAATTTTCTTAATCAGTGCTTGATGGTAGCAGGCCCAGCCCACTGTGGCTGAGAAAGCCTGCATCATCAGCTCTGGAGTCCAGGTTCCTGCCATGCCTGAGTTCCTGCCCTGGCTTCCTTCAGTGATGAACAGAGCTGTGAAAGTGTATCCTTTACATAGCGTGTGTGTGCAGGGAGAGTATATCCATAAGAGAAAGAGAGGGAGTCTGCAGTCTGACTGTCTGTCTGTCTGTCTGTAACAGACAGAGATGACTGCAGTGGTCTTCAGGGGTAGTTGAGCAGGCATGTGAGCAGCTGCATGGCTCAGCTCTGGGGCCCACGCCCGGTAAATGAGTAAAATACACATTCTTATTGTAAGTATCAAGCTTTCTGGTAGCTGTAGAAGCCAAAAAAGCCCTTTTCTCCATGGGTTGCTTTGGTCATGGTGTTCATCACAGCAATAGTAACTCTGACTAAGACAGACAATATGCTCATAACCCTCTTTTGTAAGACATCAGACATAAAGACATCAGAAAAATTAAAATCTAAAATGCAGAACATATCCCACACTTACCAACTGAACATCAGGGTCGAAGTGCACCTGGATGGCTCGAAGGAACGCTGCTGGGGTCTCGTCCACTTTTATGCTGCATGGAAAGATGATTTAATTGTCTTTTTAGTGCACTCAATCAGTCATAGGGTGTTAGGAAAAGGACAGAGGCTCTTCAACAGACCAGTCATTTTACGGAAAAAAAAATCCTTAGAGAGAAACGAGAGCCTCTCATATCTAATGCACGATGCGCCAAATACTCCATAACCGGTCAGTTAGCATGTAAACATTAGTAAAAATAGAAATGTTCTCAGTTGTACCAAATCCCCTTAGTTAATTGATTTGCTATTCAAAAATGGGTCAAAAGTGAACTTCTGAAATTACAAACCCATAATTTCAGATGTCTGAAGCAGACCTGAGTTTTCCAAAATGCTTTGGGAATCATTAATTAATAACCGAGGTTTTAACTAATCTTTGTGAATCACAAAAGGGGTGGTGTTTGCTCTTCTGTAGGAACAACTTGTTTGGAGCCTGTCTTATTTAGCTGTAATCAGACAATCAGTCAACAGCTATTTGTCAGTTAAATAATGATATCAGGGCTAGAGGCTACAGAAAGGATTCCTACATACAGGCACTTGCCAATCTAGTCCCTACACATGAAATAAAATTATCTGCAGCTTCTTGCTGCCACCACCACCACCATGAGGTGGGGAGAGGGAAAGAGAAGCAGGAAGGGTCTTAGTCATTGCCTTCTGAAGGACAGTTGCTCAGCAGGTGGCAGGGCTCCCTGCCTCTTCTAACAGCACCTGAAGGACTGGGAGCACTGCATTGGTAATTCTGTAGTTCTGGCTTTTCCAAAGCAAACCTCTCACTCCAGCTCAGACACACCACCAGGCAAACATTTTAGAAGAAAGAGGCCAGGCCTGTAAATCTAGCAGGCAAATGGATACTTCATAGATGAGACAGAGTGAAATAAAACAATGGCTTTCATAAAAAAGAAAAAAAAGTCCAGAGACATACGGACACAGGATGATTCTTGAGCCTGTGACAGGCAAAGATTGCGCTCCCAGCTCAGGTCTGCCGGGTTAACTTCTACCATCATTATAGTTATAATTCTCTTCCTGCTTTATTAACTCCAAGCTTAGAGAAACTCGAGTAGAGAAACAACTACAGAGAATTTGTCAGCAGATTTAGTGTTAAGAGGAGAATTTTAAATATGATGTAAATAAAGCTTTGAGAGGAGCTCTGGAGAGTAGAGATGCTGCTGATGTAATTAATTAGCTACTGTCTGCTTTCAAGTACATCTAGTTCAAGTGAGATGTGGTCAATTTCAGGTAAAATGATGTTCAGTTTAGAGCTTGACGTGTCTGGACACACATAGCCCTCGGTAAGTCTGCATCTTCTTCATTCCTGCAGCCAACTATTTGATACACAGTAGAATGCTCAGAGCATGGAAGGCTGGCCTTGGTTTTGGTTTTGGTTGGTTGTCAGAAAGCTATCTTAACACTAATCTTACTGTAACTTTCAGAAGCCTAGAATCTATCAAGTCAGGAAATGCAATGTTTACTTTAAAAAAATTTTTTTTTTTTTTACTTTTTTTATTTTGCTTTTTGGTTTTTCGAGACAGGGTTTCTCTGTGTAGCCCTGGCTATCCTGGAACTCACTCTGTAGACCAGGCTGGCCTCGGACTCAGAAATCCACCTGCCTCTGCCTCCCAAGTGCTGGGATTAAAGGTGTGTGCCACCACCGCCCGGCTAATGTTTACTTTTTAATATCATGTTTGCTATTCAGTTTTATAATAACTGTCCTGAAAGGTTAACAGTAGAGGAGGCACCACATAGACTTCTTCAGGATGTATACCCAACTGACTTGAAAGACTCCATGAGGCAGAGACTTCCCTAGACACTACAAAACCAACTTTACAAAGATAAAATAGAATGTATTCCAGGGTTCTTAATGATTTACTTATTTTTGTTTTCTGTATATGAGTATTTTGCCTGCATGCACATGTCTGGCTACCACTTATGTGCCAGGTACCTTAAGAGTCAAGAAAGAAACCCATCAGATGCCCTGGACTTGAGTTACATAGAGTTGTGAGCTGCCATGTGGGTACTAGGAATTGAACCTGGTCCTCTGGACAAGCAGCCAGTGTTCTAACCTGCTGAGTTGTCTCCAGCCCCTATATTTCAGTTTTATAAAGCAATTTAATAAATATAAAATCTAACTTCTTGTGACTATTTCTGACATTTCAAGAAATAATACTAATGGCCCAGAGAGATGGGTCAGAAGTTGTATGTTTCTTGCAGAGGACTGAGATTCATTTCCTAGCGCTCACCGAATAATTCAAATCCACTCTCAACTCTAGCTCTGGAGGCTGACAGCTCTGCCTCCTGTGGCCACTCTCACTTGTGTGCCCAAACCTTCACGGACATGTGGACACAGGCATTATTTATAAAAGAAATCTTCAAAAGAGAAACATTACTAAAATAAATGCTTGATAGATATACCAGGCATCACTTCCAACTTTCAAGCCAAGTTAACAGATGAAAAAAGTTGACTGTACACTCACATTTTGGGGTAGCCCACGTTAAATCCCATGGAACCTCCAACTCTCCTCAGACAGCTCAGAAAGGCTTCAATCAGGTGCTCAGCCCTGTTAGAGCACACCATCAACCATCTATTCAAAGGCTGAGTACTCAAAACTTTGCAATATCGCATATCTTTGGACCAATCAGCAGCAAATGCAGGTTGACACTGAGAGAAAGATGATCATGAAAGGACTGAGTAAGGGTATTCAGAGAGCAACTTAGACCGTTTGTCACAACAGAGCAACTGAAAGACAGCCGGGCCTTTGTCCCTCTTCACAAAATACTCTGGCTTCCTGGGAAAAAGGCGTCAGGAGGCTGCAGTCAAGTGGCCTCTCTGTCTGGTACCTGTTTCATTTCTTCCACCAAAGCCTGGATGGAGGGCGATTTGTCTCATGTGTCAGCTCAGCCAACACTGTGAGGTCTGTACGAATCCCTTACTTTCGGGTGAAGCTGGCCAATGTTAGCTATTAAAGTCACTCTGACAGAATTTACGTGGCTGACCTGCTTACCTGCTTGCCTGTTTTCAGTTGCTTAAAGAGTGACAGCTGGTCATAGGCAGCCATGTGTGACTTGCAATGGTTTACAATACCAATTGTGCACTGACATAAACCATGCCCACTGGATGCTGCTGAGTCCACACAAAGATACCAAACTGACACCAAAGAGGAAAAAAATCAAAAGAAGCACATAGTCTTAGGAAACAGGAACACACACGGGCATGCGCACTCATGTGCGGCAAGCCCCATCGCTGTGGGAGAGTGAACATATGTACACACAGTCAAGCAAACACTTGCAAATGAAGAGAATGACTACTCACTGTGTGGTCCTGCAGCAGGATTTTTTCAGAGGGAACAACCCGGCCAGTCAGGGATAGTTGACTTCCAAAATGCAATCCCCAGGTCTCAAGCTCAAACCGAGCCACAGGGTTCCTGTCAACAGAGTCATTTAGAATCACTGAAGTGTATATCTTCTAAAGGTTTTTAAATATCAAAGATATAATAGTGACTTGCTGAATTATGGGATGATGATCTCCTATTTATCATGATATATGTAAAATAAATATACCTATTTTGGCCAGCTCAGAAGAATTATGTCAATCACTGCTCCCACCAAGAACAGGAAGGAGGGAGGCTTGAGGTGGGGCAGAGGGATTCCAGGGGAGAGGCTTGGGGCAGTTAACAGCTGCTGGGCAAAGGGAATCACAGTGCTCAGTGGTGTAGCACTGCTAAATTCTCCTGGCTCTGGGGCTCACAAAGGCAAGGAAATATGAGGGAGGACTTCTTGAGAAGAAGGTAAGGTTCTGTGGGAGAGGCAAGGACTACACAGGGACTATGGTCAAAGTACATTATACATGTATATATTTCACACATACGAAAGTGTTAATGAATAAACATTTTTAACACACACAAAATTTAGCTTCAGAAAATCCAAAGGATATTCCCGGAGAGGAGGGCTGAGGAGGCTAGTCTTATCAACTGAGCATCCTTATGTTTCTATACATCTCTGTATTTGTGACATAGGAGGCTTTGATCATCTTATGGTTTAGCTCGAGGGATCACGACATGGTGTACTTTCACTGAGCTGTGAGCTCCGTGACGCCAGTGAGCCTGCTCAAATCACCCCATTTCCTCCAGAGCTGCCAAGACTATATCAGCCAGCAGCCCAGAGGATGCTAGTGAGTCCTGTGAGAAGCCCCGACCCCTTCCCTTGAAAGCACAAACCCCTCACAGCTCTCTCCTCAGCAGGGACTTTTTCTATGCTACAGCTGTCCTCACACTGATCCTTGCAATTACTAAGTTGCTTCTGATCTTGTCTGCCACGGGTGAGGCCATCACCAGCCCAGACATGATGAACAGGAGGCATGTGGTGGTGAAATGTCAGAAGACTTATGCACAGCCCAGTTTAAGGGGCCAAAAAGAATCTCTTTATATGATGCAGGTATATCAGGTAGTATCTACAAGACATGGTAAAAACTGTACCCACAGAGTGGGTGCTACAAAGCCAGGGGAATGATAGAGATGTACATTTATCATACCAAAATGCCTAAATGAATGATATTAGAAAATATGTCTGCTATGCTAGTTTCCTGAGAAGAATGGGATTATACTATGAATTTGCAAATATCTGCAAAATTTCTATCATTCCATGTAATATGGTAATTCATTATTAACGTATTTGCCTACGCTCTATTTTCCTTTCTCCTTTTTATTTTGCTTACATTAATTTTCACCCTGACCTAGTATTACTCAAACATCCATCTAACAGTAACGTGGGGCCACAGAAATCTAAAGGCAAGCAGCAAATTCAATTTAAAAACTTCTACCAGCCTCATTAAGAGTTAACAGGTGATAAGAAATTAATTTATTCTCACATCTTCAAATGTTAACAACTTACAATGTGCCACTAGGCACATCTCAAGTGCCCTTCAGCTGAGACATAGGGTCACAATACTGATCAGCACAGCTTTAGGAAGGCAGAAGGGAGAAGAAATAGCTCTCCTCACAAGTCATAGGAAACCATGGGGCAGGCAGGAGGTGCCTCGGAGATGAGCTGAGGAGAACAGAAATTTTAGAGACTGTTCATCCAGATTTCTGAAATTCTCGTCTGGATCTGGCATCCCTCACGGGGATTCCTGGAGTCTGGAGTGTTGTATTGTTGTTTCTGTTTCTATTTCTGTTTTTAATATGACCAGTAACCTTTTCTTCATTGAGAACACATTGCAGTTTTGAATGAAGACATCATATCAACTATTTAAATCCTGTCAGCTGTGACTGCTGAGCTCTTGGCTGTACCTTTGGGCTCTTGACTTGGGTATTTCAAACCCACAGGGCCTCGCTCTGAGGTGGCAAGATTAGACATTCTTATCAACAAATAAACAGAAGGTCATCAAAATCATCCAGTGCTACACCCTCAGCCCCCGAGCTGGGCACAAGATTTCAACCGGTGGCCCCTACCTCTGGATGTCATCTACAAGTTGGGCCAGTTGCTGCTGCCTTCCCATTGGACTGAGCCGAGTCTCTTCAGCTACTGCCTTCATCAGGCGAAAATCTGAGGTTGCTTGGCTGCTCAGGCCTGGGAGAGGCAAGCAAAGGTGGGTGCAGAGAGTGAGCACAGACAGAGCGGCTGGCCCTGTTTAAGCATGCTTTCCATTCAGATCAGTAAGATGCACCTTATGCAGGGCACTGTGAAGTAAAGAGGTAAGCCCCAGGAGTCTTGAACACGGTGGGTCTCAGTCTTCCTACTGATGCAGCCCTTTAATACAGTTCCTCATGTTGCAGGGACCCCAACCACAACATTAGTTGCTACTTTGTAACTACTGTTATGAATCATAATGTAAACTTGATATGCAACCACAAGGGGCTTGGGAGCCATAGACTGAGAACCACTGCAACAGTTTCTAAGATCTGAGAGTAGCACACAACTCTCATCACAGCATTCAGGAGTTCTAGCCCAGCCTGCTCTATGAGGTGAGTTCAGTGCCAGTCTGGATTACACAGTGAAAATGTCTGGTTTTTATTTATTTTTTTTTAAGGGAGATTGGGGTTGCAGAAGTGTCTCAGTGGTTAAGAGCACTTGTTCTTCCAAAGGACCCAGGATTGATTTCCAGTACCCACATGGCAGCTCACAACCATATATAACTCCAAGCCTAGGGGATTCCACTCCCTCTTCTGACGTCCTTGGGTGCCAGAAACACAGTTAAGAGCACTGGCTGCTTTTACAGAGGATCTGGGTTCAATCCCTAGCACACACAGGTGGCTAACAACTGTCTGTAATTCCAGTTCCAGGGCATCTAACATCCTCACACAGACAAACGTGCAGGCAAAATACCAATGTACTTAACATAAAATAAGTAAATAAATAAATCTTAAAATGAAAGTTTTCTAGTAATAATCCTTTTATACCTTTAATTATATATTTTAAGTTTCTAAAAAGGCAAAATGATGGGTATACAATTATTTCAAGTAGTATTAAGTGTTTAATCCAGTATTTAATCCATATTTTAAAATTAAACATATATTTAAGAATATTACCAGTTAATATTTTAAATACCAAACCTTTATAATCTGGCCTGTGCTTTTCATTCATAGCATATCTTATTTCTATTTATTGGTGGAGGGCTAGTAACACTTCAAGTTTTCAATAAAGTTATGTGGTCAGAGGCTACATGTCAGATCTTCAGAGCTTCCAGGTCAGAAAACCACTGAGAAGGAACACCCTCCTTTCAGACACTGGATTCCACTGCTGTCTGTCCACAAAACAAGTATTCATGGCATAAGCACTTTAAGCAGCACAGACTCAATCATGTGAATACTGCTAACAGCACTTCAGACTCTCGGGCAGGCTCTATGCTTTGGTGTGTACTGATACTCAGGCAGGCTCTAATACATAGTGTGAAGCAACCATCAGGCAGGCTCTATGATTTGGTGTGCCCTGACATGCAGGCTCTTCTACACAGTGTGAAGCAACCATCAGGCAGGCTCTATGATTTGGTGTGTACTGACACTCAGGAAGGCTCCACTATATAGTGTTTATTGACAATCAGGCAGGTTCTACTATATAGTGTAAATCAACATTCAGGCAGGCTCTTCTATGTAGTGAGAATTGCTTTTTGGTACATGAAGAAACTAAGTCATTTTGGTCTCACTCCAACAAAATAGCCTGGAACAAAAAAGGGGGGGTCATATTATGATTTCCTCTACTAGTAAACTCCAAAAACACCTCTAGAAAGTATCCAGAGGCAGATCTGCCATCAGGGTTACATGGATGATGCACAGGAGAGAGAGACTCAGAGGGTGCTTCATCCTCACACTCGGCCAAACTTTGCTTAAGCTACTTAAGGGTCACTTGTCCCCTAGCTACATGGACACGTGGCGGTCAGCTAAAGCAAGGAGAAGTGGAGCTTGACACAGAACTTACCTGTGAGAAAGCAGAGCTCTGGCATCAGGTGGACCATCTGAGGCTCAGAGTTATCATTTCTCTTTCTTTTCAACAGACTAACAAGCACTGGCTGATTTAGGTCAGATAAGGTGATATCATATTGCTGTAAAATACAAGATTAATGACAGAGTAGCAAACACGGATACAGAGCAAAGGGACATCCTTGGTTACAAGCAGCACAAACCCCCAAATGAGTTGCTAAGTAAATCTTTTTACCACTTTCTTTCCACAACTCATCTTTTATACCTTTAATTATACTTTATTTTAAATTACATTTTAATTTACTGTGGTGTAGTGTGTGTGTAAATTCATTTATATGATAACATAATTGTGGACTCTGTTGTCTTCTACCATTATTTAAATGCTAAAAATTCAAACTCAAACCATTCAGGCTTCGCATGGAGAGTCTTTACTGCTGAGCTATTCACTGGCCCTTTATTATCTTTTACATTGCAACACCAGTTTTAAGACTTAATTGCACACAGGGCCCCTAATGAAGGAGCTAGAGAAAGTACCCAAGGAGCTAAAGGGGTCTACAACCCTATAGTAGGAACAATAATATGAACTAACCAGTACCCCCCACCCCAGAGCTATGTCTCTAGTTGTGTATGTAGCAGAGGATGGCCTAGTTGGCCATCAATGAGAGGAGAGGCCCTTGGTCTTGCGAAGATCATATGCCCCAGTACAGGGGAATGCCAGGGCAGGAAGTGGGAGTGGGTGGGTTGGAGAACAGGGCAATGGGAGGGTATAGGGGGCTTTGGGAGTAGCATTTGAAATGTAAATGAAGAAAATATCTAATAAAAATGCCTTAAAAAAAGACTTAATTGACCTGCTTCCTCTAGGTTTCCTTCAGATTCAGAACAGCCTTCAGCTGTCTATATACACATCATAAATGACTGAAGCAAATGCTTAAATAATCTTAATTCACCTTAACAATATCTACACACACAAAAGGATCTTTGATACCCAGGATGGCACTGTGTATCAGAGTAAATGCAGCCCAGAACTGATGAGGGGAATTTGATACCTAGCTCTTTTATCTACTTTTCTTCTTCTGTCAGGGAGTTCACAAGTACTGCAGGTAAAGCCCATACTGGCTGTGTGGTTTATGATGAATTCTCAATGCTCCTCTCCCTCCCCCTCCTAAACTTTAATTTCATCTTGCCAAAGGTTTATTTCCAAAGGCAAGTCATAACTAATACTAATTTCTAGTACAACTAATGACATGACTGGAATTATAAAATTAGAATCTCCAAAATACCTGGGAATTATGTTTTACTGACCATCACAGTTAAAATTAAGGGCATTAGATGCAAAATTTTCTCCAGTCCCATAAGGACTTTTTAAAAAAAATTAAAACCAATTCAGGAATACATGATTACAGTTGTGAGCACAGCAAATGTTGTGAGGTTTTCAGAGAAGCCTTTATCAAGAGTCTTTACAGAAGTCACTAATTCAGTATAGGTGGCTGGAGCACCTTCTTCCTCTCAGGAACTGCGGTAGACACAGAAAGAGGAGAGAAACAGTTCTTGGCTCTTTTGGTGACTACGTTATCTACATAGCAAAGCCACACACATTACAGACCATGCCCGTGGGGATAGACCCTAGCGCAGTTCCTGAAGGCTGGGACTGAACCCTCACTCAGTGCTACACTCCTGGATGCTGGGCTAGAGCTGCTAAGTCAGGGGGCTTCATGAAGGAGAGAGAGCCCAAGAATGGAGAACACGCAAGAGTAACAGAACCCCACAGAAGGACTCCCAAATCCAGGCCATGTTGGGAAGAGTCTTCTACCATGGCACATCTCTCCAGAATGGCTGTCCTAAGGGAGATTTTACCTTTTCCCTGGCTCCAATTTTCTAAGAACTTTCAAATATTTTTCTTAACATGTTTTAACAGAAATTTAACAGAAATGTAGTATGTATTTCCTAGTTCTGAAAGGAGGACATTTTGAAACCTGACGTGATTTTGTTTTCTTCCCTCCATAACTACACAGAACATGCCAACTCAGCACAAAAAATGACCAGGTCTTTCCCTCCATGTTAGAAAAGAGATTTGTTCAGTTCACTGATGCCGTACAAAGACCCAACCATGCACACAGAGATAGTACATATCATGCACAAATACCTTATAAGCTACTGTACAGCCAGGACTCCCAAGGACATCTCTGGTCTAAAGAGAACGTGCCCCAGGAGCAATGCAATGCACTGATGCAGGGGCTGCATGCTCACCTCTTACAGAAAGTACAGTGAGAAAGAGTGTAACAGACGAGGTAACATGTGATACTGAAGCTACAATCTGACCTAGTGATAGAAAGGACAAGTACAGTCTGGTCCATGCAGGTGTCAGCTAGGAACATGCATGGAGACTGGGCTGTTAGTGAGTAGCAAGCACACGGGAATACAGCAGGAAGGATGAGCTGGAGGATGCTGGGGACGGGGAGGCTAAACGAGAGGACGGCCCAAGCTCTGATTTAGAGGTGAAGAAGAGGAAGGTACCAAGGGTCTCTACCACCTGCATGTGCTCACAACATGCAGGTGTCAGGCTAAAGGGCCTTGTCTTAGTCAGGGTTTCTATTCCTGGACAAACATCATGACCAAGAAGCAAGTTGGGGAGGAAAGGGTTTATTCAGCTTACACTTCCATACAGCTGTTCATCACAAAAGGAAGTCATCAGGACTGGAACTCAAGCAGGTCAGAAAGCAGGAGCTGATGCAGAAGCCATGGAGGGATGTTCTTTACTGGCTTGCTCAGCCTGCTCTCTTATAGAACCCAAGACTACCAGCCAAGAGATGGTACCACCAACAAGGGGCTCTCCCCCTTGATCACTAATTGAGAAAATGCCCCACAGCTAGGTCTCATGGAGGCACTTCCCCAACTGAAGCTCCTTTCTTTGTGATAACTCCAGCCTGTGTCAAGTTGACACTCAAAACCAGCCAGTACAGGCCTGGATAGATCACTACTGTGTGCACTGCTTACAGTACACCACGAAAAAGATAGGACTCCATGGCAGTGAGCTTAGATAGGCCCTGTCTTAGTCAGGGTTTCTATTCCTGGACAAAACATCATGACCAAGAAGCAAGTTGGGGAGGAAAGAGTTTATTCGGCTTACACTTCCACATTGCTGTTCATCACTGAAGGAAGTCAGGACTGGAACTCAAACAGGTCAGGAAGCAGGAGCTGATGCAGAAGCCATAGAGGGATGTTCATTACTGGCTTGCTTTCCCTGGCTTGCTCAGCCTGCTCTCTTATGGAACCCAAGACTACCAGCCCAGAGATGGTCCTACCCACAAGGAGACCTCCCCACTTAATCACTAATTGAGAAAATACCCCACAGCTGGATCTCATGGAGGCACTTCCCCAACTGAAGCTCCTTTCTCTGTGATAACCCAGCTGTGTCAAGTTGACACAAAGCTAGCCAGTACAGGCCCCTTACTGAAATCTGAGTTTAGTGTGTGCATGTGACTGAGGAGGTGATGCACTGGTGCAGGAGAATGAGGCAAAGAGGAGAAAAGACAGCAAAAGGATTTTCCACCTGAAACTCAAAATCCTAAGGAGAAATAGGGGAGTGAACAATACCTGACTGAGACACCCACAGGGCACTTATGCAAATAAAATGTTGAGGACATGGTAGTGAGTACGCTAGGCAGTAAGGCGGTGTGATGGTGAGTGTAATGCAGGAATGAGTGTGCTTGCTACTCTAATGCAGGTATCAGGGTGCTGGCTAGTCTAATGCAGAAACTGGGGTGCACTGGCTAGTCTAGTGTAGGAATGGGGGTGCTGACTACTCTAATGCAGGAAAGGGCTGCTGGCTAGTCCCATGCAGGAATGAATGTGCTGGCTAGTCTGATGCAAGAATGGGGATGTACTGGCTAGTCTTAATATCAACCTGACACACAAAGTAGTGTTTCCTGAATGGAAGAACCTCTATGAAAAGAATGCTTCCATATAATCCACCCGTATGATATTTTTTTAATCAGTGATTGATGGGGTGGGCCCAGCCCATGGTGAATGATGCCATCCCTGGGCTGGTGGTCCTAGGTTTTATTTAAAAAAAAAAAACTAACAAGCAAAACAAGCCAGTAAGCAGCAGCCCTCCAATGGCTTCTGCAACAGTTCCTGCCTCCCCAGGTTCCTGCCCAGTTTGACTTCCTGTCATGACTTCCTTTGATGATGAACAGCACTATGGAAGTGTAAGCTAAATAAACCCTTTCTTCCCCAATTTGTTTTTTGGTCATGGTGTTTCACTGCATCGAAGAAACCCTAAGGAGGACAAGGGGCACAGCAAACTTACTGGGTCTGAGCAGTCTCAAACAACAATGTAGACAGCAACCTTTGTAGGAGCCACAGTGAATGGCAGTTCTTGAGGAGAAGGAAGAAGAAAATGTCAAAAGAGACTGACACAGATAAATCTGAAACTCAGAGGAAAGTCACAAAGGATGTGATGCAGGAGTCAAGTAAGGAAGAGATCAGGTCAGCAGGAGGCCATGTTCTCAGAGACCTAATGTCACTGTAATATACAATATGGTGTTGTTAACTGCAGCCAGCCTTCCCCTGTAGTGACAATTTCGAAATTTTGGTTTCTTTGCAAAACACAGAAGTATCATGGGAATACTTATGTAGAATTATTAGAAGTATTATGTTATTACTTAAGTATCACAGAATATCATGTTTTCATTTTAACCCCAAGTGTGGGACATGGGGCTACTTCAGTTTGTCCACAGCAGCTGACTATGATTTGCCTCATGCTCTAGCAGGGGTGTGATTTTCCCAGCTGCAAATAGTTTCTATGACTGTGTGACATTTGGAATTCTGGGGACATTTTAGAGGGCATGCAAATGCTTGGGCCCTGAGAGGTTGGTGGGTTGTTGGTTGCTGTTGATCTCTGTTTGTTTGCACAAAGAAGAAACAAGACAAAGAAATAGGTATCCTGATAGTGAAGCTCAAACTTGTCCCAAGTAGTCTAACAATAACATCACCCCTTTCTGGCCCCTGACTTTATTCAGGGATTCCTTTCCTTTCCTCTCTCCTGTCTAGAGTTGGGGTGTTGAAGGGATGGAGAACAGTGGAAGAAAGAAGAACCCACAAAGTAGCCAAAAGCAAGCTCCATCCCCTTCAGCGTAGAATACCAGTCCTTCTGGCTGTGCCTTCTCCATCAGCCAATCTCTCACATCTCTCTCTACCCTGCCATTCCTGGCTTCTGGCAACCTGTTTTACTGGCTAAGTCAGTGGATCCAACTGTTTCCTATTCCAAAGAAGAACTGTGTTGTGTGTCCCTTTCTGTGCTGCATTTCCTTCATTCAACACAACAATCTCAGGGATACAATGTATAAATGTCCCAAATAAACATCATGGAGATATGTAATTATCTATTCATGAAAAAAAATAATTACTGGTAAATAAGAGAAATGAAAGCCATGGAAAGCTGCGTAGGCTGAGAACGGTTACACAGTTTTTGACCTTCACAGAGCTATTTCTGTAATGACAAAGCCAGATGTATGACCCCCAGAAGGAAGAACTTCAGAGGACTTGGAATCATCACAGCCATTTTCCAAAAGTGGCTAAGGAAGAAGGTACTTTACCAGGAGATGTGTGAGGACCAAGGATACAAGTCTCATTTTTGATTTTCAATTTCTCTGTAAGATTTGAGAGGGAAGAAACTTCTGCCAGAAGCCTGGAAGGTGAGGTCCACACAACTGTGGTAAATGAACAGGGGGCTTCCAGGGACAGCAAGGTTGCTCTCAAGTGTCTGCCATGGGATAGAACTCAGCTGATAACCCAAGGTGGCCCAAAATAGTTCAAAATGTGACTTGAGGAGACAAATGTTCAGGGGGAGGGTGGTCTGCTCTGGCCCTGCCCCAAACAATGAGGCCAAGTTCAAGGAATGCAGACCTCCTGGAGACACCTCAGGCTCCCACGGGACTTGCTGCCTGGCACGACTCCTGGAGACACCTCAGGCTCCCACAGGACTTGCTGCCCGGCTGGGAACTAAAGGTTGCTCAATGCTTGCCTGATTTAAAGGGATATCCAGGAAGGGGAAGTATGTGAATGAACATGCAGGGGGAGAAACAGAGTCAAGAGTCACAAAAGGCCAGGAGCACAGGGGTGAGTATGGGAGGGGCATGGGGGAGACTGCTGTGGCCAGAACAGAGCATCATGGTGAAGTTTACAACTGACTCCTAAGACAATGAACTCCTGGAAACTTTAAAGTTCGGGTGTGACATGATCAGATCTGATCTAAGGGCCAATCACTACAGAAGAAAGAAAGTAGGAAATGGAGTGAGGAGCTTAGCCTAGCCACAGACAATGAGGGTGCTGGAGGGACAAGCAAGAGAGTGAGTTATGTGTGAGGTAGGCTCACCCTGACAGTTAGGGGAATTTTCTGGAAGGAATAGTGTTGTGGTCTACATCTGCGAACTCCTGTATTTGAACATTTGATACCCAACTGGAAATGTTGTTTTAGAAGGTGGTATAAGTTTTAGAAGGTGAAGTGGGTCATTGGGGCGGGCCGGGCAGTCCTGAGGCTTTAGCCCAGGCTCAACTTATGGTCACTCTGTGCAGTGTGTCCAGACAGCTTCCTGCCTCCTCATTAGGGTAGAAGGATCCCCTGGCACTATAAACCAGAAGAAACCAGGCCCCTCTTAAACTGTTTGTTGGAGAGGTCACAACCACAAGTGACTAAAACAGAGAAGGTTGTCTCCAGGCTAAGAAAAAAGAGACAAGAGGAACCACTCCTACCTGCTTGTAGTAATCCACATATGTGACCTCTGAGCCGTCCCGCTTCTGAAAGGCCTGTGTGGGCTTCACAGACCAGTCGATGTCATCGATACGATACGTTTTGTTGTTGTATCTGGTAAAGTTGAGACACTTAGAAAGCACTTTGCCAAATCGCCTTAGGTGCATGGCTACCACACCACAATCTTGAATAAATTCAAAATAAAGATCCACGCCACCTGACATTATGGAAGATACTACATGCATAGTCACATCTTTGTGCAGCAGGATCAGCTCTCAACGGAGAAGAGTGTGAACTCTTCAGTACACAGGAAGATCGCCACATTCCAACTGACATATTCAGCAAGCCGTACTCCACAGTGTTGGACTCAGCTAGACTCTACCTAGCCCTAGGTAAGTCATTCTCAAATGTTCCAATGATAAAGTTCCATTTAGCATTCATGCCCTTCCCTGGTGTCACATATCAACTCCCAGGTAGTCTTTATGATGACAAATATCAACACAGCTGGCCAATCACACAATTCCCATGTTAACCTCTCGTTGGATTGACCTTTAGCAAAACTGAAGAAGCAGTGGGTTTGGCAATTCCAAGTGCCCCTTCCCTCTCAGAACTGTGTTCTCCTGTGCCCTGGGCTACAGCAGAGACCTCCAAGGCAGGCTTCCTAGATCTCTAGGTACCTTAAAAGGTGTCTCTGAAAGAGTGCAGTAAGCCAATGTATCAAAATATACCTGAGAGGGCAGGGGGAGAGCTCCTGTGCCTGGCACGGTGAAACTGGCTGGACTGCCCCTCTGCTGAGATAAGAGTCCATACCAAGCTAGTCACTGGGATGGTAAGGGAAGTCTTTGACAAGCTTTGAAGATCCCAAGAAGGTGCCTAACCTGCCAATGTTTGATCTGGCTCAGTGATCACTGAGGGCCAATTACAGCCATAAACCTAAAAGCTTGCTTCAAGGGCCTCAGACTCTCAAGGGGACAGCAGTGGAGTGTACATCCTCTCATGTTACACAACACAATGACCAGGAAGGGTTTAAGCAAAGCACTACGGGGAGTGGCCAGAGGAGGGTGGATGGTTCTAACAGAGTGGACAAGTGGGGTCCTAGGGAGTTTCGGAGCTAGGTTTCGGGAGGCAGATATCTGAAAGGGGAAACCAGACACTAAGTACTAGGCAGAAGTATTGGAACAACAAACTTCAGGCTGCTGAGGGCCAGGCAGAAGATGGCAAGAAAGCATAGATAGCCATGTTGACCTGGGATGGCCCAGAAGTCAGCTGTGACTACAGGGGACAAACAGGCATTCTCTAAGGTTGAGCCAAGTCTGTCTGTCTGTGTCTGTGTCTGTGTCTGTGACTGTCTGACTGTCTGACTGTCAGTCTGTCTCTCTCTCTCTTTCTCTCTCTTTCACACACACACACACACACACACACACACAGCCACGTTCTCTAGCCAATGTGGTAGGAACACTCTAGATCCCAAACACTCATCAATGTGTGTCCTAGATAACCATCAGGGACCAGCTCTTACCTGGTGAGGACAACGAGCCCCACTAGTTGTTTGTGGCATGTCTCAGTGAAGCAAGACATGCCAGTTCTAAGGCAGAGATCAGTCATGAAGTCCAGAACAGTCTCATTGCGGAGGACTTTGTAGTTCATGTCAGCATTGAACAGGAGTTTGCTTTCAAAGTGAGACACAGAAATGGCAAAGCCAGGCCACAGGGACAATCTTCAACAACAAGTAAAGAACAACAACAAGACAATGTTTTTAGTTTTAGAAGTGTCTACCAGAAAGCCAAGAGACGGTAACATGTCGGGCTTCTGCTCTACTTCTCCAGAGGGGATGTTTTCTTAGTTTGGCTTTGTTTTTGTTTTTTTCTTCGGTGTCCTTTATTCCAGTTACAGGCTGAAAACATTGGGTTTTTTCATCTGGAGTTTCTCTAAACATAGACTTAGGGTAAAATTCTGGTGAATCAGAATTTCAAGCTGAGCCCTGACACTTTGGACCCTGTATGTCTGGCAGGAGCTGCCCTGGGTGCTGTAGGGTGCGCAACAGAACTTCTGTCAGATGCCCTGGCTGTGATTGTCAGAGGACATTGGTTCTAACACTTTGATTCAATTGAGAATCTGTGTGTCCAAACACTAAATGTCCTCGCCCCCAATCGGCTTTTGATGGATTAATAAAGATGTCAATGGCCAATGGTTAAGCACAAAGCGGGACCCTTATGGCAGATTCACCATGTCTCAGAGAAAGATGGGACACAGTCGCAACAGGCAATAAAGCCAAGCAGCTATGTGAAATTTCGGGTTGGTGGCAACTGGCCACTTCCCCCACTGAGCCTGAGGTAGCAGGGGAAGGTATAGAAATGCCTGGCCTTTGAGGTAGCCAAGACATTTAAAAATAAGCTAATATGTGTGTCTTTCATTCAAAGATCCATAGTTCCTGGGCAGGTATGAGCATGCGATCCACTGGGAGCCAAAATTCACTGTTACAGTGCTAACCTCCTTTTCAGTGAGGGGATAGGACCAGATATGTTTCAGAATGACACATTCTGCTTTTATTGCTGACTATCCACAGAAAACTGAATTCTGAGTCCTTTCTAGAATGTTGTGACCTAATTAAATAACCAGAGAACACAAACTTCTCACTTCACCTTGGGCTCACTATTCCCTAAAACAAAATAAAACAAACAAAAGAACATTTAAAAATTACAAAAACACATTACACTCAATATTCCAGACAGTCCTTCACCGGAGGCAGAGCACCACTTATATCTAACAGTTTTACGGGAACAGAAAATATAAACAAACCTACTTGTACTGAGGGATCTCCACTGGTTCTGAAGGCTTATAGAAGTTCCGTCCAATTTGGTACATACTCAACTTTTTTAAGACCCTGGAAGTATAGTTTTGAAACCTCTGTAATATTCACAACAGTGTAATTCAACATTTGGGGGCTGGGGAGATGGTTCAGTGAATAAAGTGCTCATCCCATGGGCATGAAGACCTGAGTCTGGATCTCCAGAACCAAGTAAAGCCGGACACAGTGGCACAGGTCTATAATCCCAGTCCTTTTGTGGGGAGATGGGAGGCAGACACAGGGAAACCCTCCAAAGCTATGGGACAGTGAGCCCGGCTGAAGCAGCAGCTCGCAATAACAAGGATTTATCTCACACAAGGGAGAAGAGAGCCAACAGAGGAGGCTGACCTCTGGCCTCCACACACACTCAGGCAAGGGTACACAACCAGAACAATGTATTAATAATGTTGTTGACATATTTAAACACTTAACTACAGTAATACAGTCAATTCTGTGTAACTGTGACTCCGGGTAACTATAACAATAAGGCCACACGTGGGGCTCTTGTGACCCCTCCCTATTTCAGAAGTTTTTCAAAAACTGCCCTGGTTGCCCACGTCATGGTGACACTATCTTCAGCAACTATGGATCCTGGGAATCTCTGGGAAAGGGTGGGAGTGTCAAGTGCATGGGGAATGTAAGCAGCCCAAGTCAGAACCCAGGAGTGCCAACTCTGATGACCTGGCTACAGCTGGCACAGAAGCCAGTCTCCCATCTGTAAGGTAAGGGTTGCGTTAGCAGTGCTGCCGCAGTGAGCAAGAAGCGCTGTGTGCAAACACACCGGAAAGCACCTTCCACACGCCGCTACTGTCGGCCCTTCACCAGGGCACAGGAGTCTGGAAAGCCCCAAATTTCCTGACTTCCTCCCCCTCGGTCTGCTGTAGAGCAAAAGTGTGGCTGGCATCTCTGTAACAAGGGTTCTGAATGCAGCATCTTGACACACACAGTGATATATGGGGGTGTGGGGTCTGGGGTCATAGTGGGGCAGGGCATGAGGAATGAAAGACTAAAAGCATCATGGCCAACTCTGGGGTAAGGCTATTTACTGAGATAGATGATGTCCCATCTCACTGCTGGCAGGCCACTCACCCAGCCAGCACAGCGGGTGATCGAGTTAATACCCAGGCTGTATGCGGAAAGGTCAAGCAACTTACTTTCTGAAGATGACATTGAAGAACTGAATGCACACAGGGGAGTTTGGGAAGAGCGTGCTCGTTAGGGTGAGCGTTATCTTTACAGTCTCACCTCTTTGCGTTTCACTTGTCAGTTCTGTGACCTGGGGAAAAGAGGTAGGGAAGAGGCACAGCTTACCCTCAAGTGTGTGGAACACAAATACTATAAAGTGGCCGCATGTGCACTAACAACACCAGAGCTACAGGTGTTAGCATGTGCAATAATCCAATCCACATCTGGGGATCAAATGATGGTAAAAGTCTGCTAATGACATCCCCACAAGAAAATCCCACCAATGTCCATATAGAAAAGAGGATGCAGACTGTCTGGCCCCTTCCAAGGTCTTGAATTCCTGAGAAATTCCTCCAAAAGCATATTCACAAAGCAGAAAAGCTGGGGAGGGGAAGTCCTCAAGGGAAAAGGGTCAGGCAGGAAAAAGAGAAAGACAAGGGGAGGAGAGAAAACGTGGGGGCTGGGGTGGGAAATTTCATTCTTTTACTAAGAGCCTACAAAAAGCTGGCAAAAGCCTTGGGGCTTGGCTAGAAGGAAGCTTCTAGCAACATAAAGACCACGAGTATAGGCTCTATTTGGGTCATCAACTAAAGAAAACTCTAAGTCACCGAATGCTGGAGAGAGGGCTTAAAGTCAATCGTTTTTGCAGAGGTGCTTAGCACTCACAGTGGGCTGGCTTCCCACCACTGCCTGTGACTCCAGCTCCACAGCATGTGGTGCCCCCTTCTGGACTGAGATATGTGCGCGCACACACACACACACACACACACACACACACACACACACACATCATATATAACAGCAAAAATACAAAAACAAAACAAACAATCAAACAAAAAACAACCCTCTAAGTCAGGTAAGGCCCAGTACAGGTTTTTTTCAACTACAAACATACACAACTCAAGTCAATAAATACCAATTGGTCAGCTCATTATCAAGCATCTGCATACTCTCACCTCTGTTCTTCTAGTTAACAGTGTCAGTTTTATAATAGGATCTGGACTGCATAGATGCAAAGAGAGACCCATCCCTCCACATGGTGTGGGATACTGCATTAAGGATATTCCTGGCCTCAGATGACTCACACAGAAATGGCAACAGCTACAGAGACCTCACCAAGGTCAGGATAAGCTGTCTATACACAGGAGCAGGAGGGACATCCTGCTCCCAGCCCCATAGGGACTGCAAACAAAGGATGTGGCCAACAGTTGCTGTGAGGTGAAGGAGTTGGCAACTGGCAGTCTGGGAAACTGTATTTCTCAACAGCTTCCCAACATCAAACACTTCACCCCCTCCTTCCCCCGCTCAGCAAACACCAACTGCTCCTCTCCTTCCACCATCTGTTCCTGGACCAGCACCCTCCAGTCCCCAGGCTAGAACCTCCATGTGCACATTTCTCATCGCCTCCCTTCCCCCACCTCCTGAGCAAGCCCCAGGTCTCTGTGCACTAACACAGCAAAGTCTCAGTGATTTCCTCTGTTCTGATGCTACCATGCTAGAGACTCTCTGGCAGCTGCCTCTTATAGTCCACTGTGAGACCAGAGGAAGCTGCTTCAACGCCTGAGGCTTCCTCACCATCTCTAAAGTGGGAGCGAATCCAGCTGCTCCCACAAAGGTCAAATAGAGAACAAACCTTTGGCTCTTTCTTCATGCCCTTTTGACACGTTGCCCATGCTACTCCATTAATTAGTCTTCCCACCCCTTTCAGGCTGTGACCCGGACACTCTCCTGTAGTGTTTTGTGCTCTGAAAGAAGACAAATTCTTCTTCCTACCTTCAGTGTTCAAAGGACATTTAAAGTTCTCCCTCTCTCCAGGACTACTTCTACCCCCGCTAACTGAACCTCTATGTCCAAATGTTTTTCAAATGTTCCCCTGACTTCTCACTCGGCCAGGGCCCTGACCACTGTCCATCTCTGTGGCCCTGAGATCTTTCCTAAGATACCAATCCTCTCACCAAGACTCCTACTAGGAATGCTCCTGTTTTTTTACTGTGCCCTGAGATCTGACTTTGTGGTAAGATCCTCAAGCTCTCTGAGTGACAATAGGGTTAAAACATGTGGTGTCATGTTGAAGAGCCTGGCAGGGCACAGGGTGAACAAATGTAGTGTGGTAGTCATATGTAACAGCAGTAAATAGGATAATCTTGTGACACTGATGTGAAGACCTGCCAGGCATAGACCTCTACATTTATTCAATAAATGCAGTATAATAAGAATACTAATTCGATACTAATTATTACTAAGAGTGTTTATGCCATTCTGCCTCATACTGTGTTTATTTCTAACTCTGATGTTAAGCTAGAAACCTTTTAAAGAAAAATATCCCTATCTTTACTTCTTCCTTGGTGCTAACACTCCACTAAGAACACAGTCAGCTCCTTTTATGTGTACAAAGTCGGCAAATAGATGTTAATGATAGTACCTCCCAGCAGACAGATGGAGTGTAGAAAATACTGGAAGACCAGGAGGCAGCTGGAAGGTGGCTTCCAGACGTATGGACAGGAGGGTAATGTAACGCAAAGAGACTCTTCAAACTGTAACATGCACCCTAGAAACGTGAAAACTGGCAGGGGCGCAGGATTATGCCCAAGTTCATTGAAAGGTGAGCAGAGCAATGTTGTCCTTAGGATGCTCATGATAACAGTGTCAGGACACACAGCAAATAGGACACAACAGTTCTCTGTACTCAGTGTCACTCAATCTGGAAATGAGGCCAGCATCCCAGACAAGCCACATGCTGTGTCTTACAGCCTGTCTTGTCTCCTGCCTCCTCACTGGTCTCTGTCCTCAGCATGGAAGTGTGTTTGACACATACCACATGCTAGTTCTGAACTGCGGTAAGCAGTGCTAACATGTTCCTGGCATGTACAGAACAGAATTTTTCTATCGTGGTTAGGAACAACTGAGGTAAACTGGACCATTCCAGTGACACACACGTGACTTCTAACACCACTGAGTTTCCCAACTACCGCTATAAAAGTGACTCTAAGAACAAGATGATCTTAATCCTGACAAGACACTGGAAGCACACTCCATAAGGATTAGAAGATGTGTCCTTTGCTACCCACGTATCACTGGACAAAGGACTTGAAAGGTAATAGAAATGTTTCTAAACACAGATCCAGATGCTCTGAGCCACCAGATCTGACATTTGGTATCACATCTTTCAAAGGCTTCACAAGGATAGAGAGCTGCTCATAAACTCATTTCTTGGATAAAAGCACAAAGACTTGCTTATAATCTATCCATTTTAATGGATGCTATTGGCACTATAGTGCTTAAAAATGCTGAGCTCATTGACTAAGCACTCTGATGGAAGCATCGGAGATCTAACTCTGATCTACTAACTTTTTAAAACATGGTTCTTTTTCTCTTAGTAGCTCCAGTCTTATTTTAAAACAGAATATTGAGAGAGCCATGCATATTGATAGCTGTCTGGGGACTGACAATCTTGAAAATCTGAGGGGGTGGGGAAATGAAGATGAAACATTTAACTACTTCAATGACCTCATTTTGCAAACACTCTTAGAACTGGCATCAGTAACTCCTCTCCTACAATTAGTGACACAATGGAAGAAAGGGTGGTCCTACATTCAGAGCTGATGCGATTACCTGGCCACACAGGCAGCCTGCACAGGGGCACGAGCATCGAGTCAATGTATACATAGCTCTAGAGCCATGGAAATGGTGACTCTGGAGGTCTCACCTGCTTGGAGAAGGTTTCTAAGGACAGCTCTCTCAAGAATCTGCAGCTCGACAGGACCCTGATATAGCTGTCTCCTGTGAGGCTTTGCCAGTGCCTGGCAAATATAGAAGTGGATGCTCACAGTCATCCATTGAATGGAGCACAGGGTCCCCAAGGAGCTATAGGGTTTTGCAGCTCCATAGGAAGAACAACAATATGAACTAACCAGTACCCCCAGAGCTCCCTGGGACTAAACCACCAATCAAAGAAAACACATGATGGGACTCATGTCTCTAGCTGCATATGTAGCAAAGGATGGCCTAGTCGGCCATGCGTGGAAGGAGAAGCCCTTGGTCTTGTGAAGGTTCTATGCCCTAGTGTAAGGAAATGCCAGGGCCAGAAAGAGGGAGTGGGTGAGTTGGGGAGCAGAGGGAGGTGGAAGGGGATAGGGGATTTTCGGAGGGGAAACTAGGAAAGGGGATAACATTTGAATATAAACAAAAATAATCTAATTTTAAAAATCAAGAATCTGCAGCTCTTGAATGATTAGCCTGATGGAGCATCAAATGCCTGCTGACATCTTAGGAAACCTTTTAGCTCCCAAACAAGGGAGCAGGACAGTGTAAAATAAAACTGGAGGGAAACAATCTTTCAAATTGTCAAGAAAGTCAATGATCTTCTCTGCACATATATAATAAGCAAATATATTAATTCTCTTTCTCTCTCTCTCTTTCTCTCTCTCTCTCTCTCTCTCTCTCTCTCTCTCTCTCACACACACACATACAGTGAAATACCAACCATACTGTACCTTTTGGTCCAGCTTTTCTGAGAGGAAAAGGCTGGCACCGTCAAATGCTTTTGCCTTGTCTGAGAGTACCCTGTGATTGTAAAGCAGAGCAGTCCTCAGCCTCCTCGAGGCTAAATCTGGGCTGTACGTGACATGGTACTGGTACAGCTGCCAATCCTGGGGCAAATCTAAATTAAAGAGATTAGTAGCCAGCTGCACAGGTATTCCGCTAGAACCTGGGGAAGAAAAAAAAAAGATGTTTTTCACCGGAAGAGCATACCATGTTAATGCTAATCATATTTTTAAATCTTACCTAGACAGTGGTTGCTATAAAGCAAGGCCTTCTGATCTGTGCTGTGGGATAAATGCTTGCACTTTAACCTTGCAATACCACGGGGAGCTACAGTGAGCTCCTGTGCACAGCAGGCGTCCGAAAACAGAGGAACGGGTATGAATTTCCAACCTCAGGAGAAGACCCTGAGCACAGCCGCCTGGACTCCTTGATTCCCCCTGGATGTGATTCTGTGATTTCCACCAGTTAACCTAATGTTCTAGGACGCCCCTCTGAGATCATACACACAACCGTGGAAACCTACCCCACTCTCACATGAATAATACAACTCCTAAGCTCTGGGAGATCCACATCATTGGAGCTTCACCAGGATTTGGAGAATTCTGACAAAGTCCCATCAGAGGTTAGGCCGCTGTGCAGGTCCCCCGACGCGGTAGAGAGAGGCTCTGAGAAGAGGCAGCATAACCCAGGCTTCTGTTTCTACAGGCACATGCTGACCATGTGTGCTCCCTGGAATGCCTCCTGCTACAGACATCTTGCTCACAGCTTAAAAGTCTGCAGGACAAAGTCAGAGCTGGCCTGAGCCATGTCACAAGCTGAGGATGTCACAAGCTCATCCCAGGACAAATTCTAGGAGGTTACAAATGACCTTTTTCTCACTTGTCTTCATAGAAAATCACTCAGTTTCTATCTTTCCACCACATGCCTGCACTATTTTGCTGTTTTTTAATGGAGAGACTGGAAGTGCAAGCCCCTAAGGTAGAGAAATGAATGGTCTAAGTGCTCCCTCCCTCAGCCTTGGCCCATGGTACATGTGTCTGGTAGAGACAAGAGACAATCATGTCATTTTTTTTACTTAAAAAATATTTTGTTCTCCCAGATTTTGAGTAAATGGCAATACATTTCAGCTGGTTGTTACAGGACTGAGAGAAGTCAGTCTATACTGCCCAAACTAGTGATCATCTGTGCCAGCATCTTCCAACTGCAGCAAGCCCCATCAATATTGGGGTTAGGAACGTATGTAAATCAGTGGGGTTTATTGTAGAGGGAATAAAAAAGATTTATTTATTACCACTTATAGACACACCCACATACATATGTCCACGGAGGCGAGAAGGGCATGTAGATCCTTAGACCTGGAGCTATGCTGTTTGTGAGTAGTGGGATCTGAATTTCAGTCTACCCATAGCAAAGTATGTGCTCCTAACCACCCAGCCATCTCTCCAGCCCAAGAACAGCGCTGATGAAAAACCCACAGCAGGAGAATAAACCCAGAACGCCTGCACGCGCACTGTGTGGGAAACCGTGACTTCAGCTGCGTACCTGCTTGCTAGATAATACCATCTATTTCTAATTTCTCTGCTTTTTACAAAATAAAATAAAATGAAAACCAAACAGACAGTTCCCATCAGGGAGGAGGGAGCCACAAAGCCTCCTACAAATCTGAAGGAAACCACAGACCCTACTTCCCAGGAGACATCTGCCCACAACTATGGGTATAATTTCACAAGGACCCTAGAGTCTGGATGAAGAAGTGTTCTCATTGGCTGTGATTCCCTTACAGCCAAAATCCCCACAGGCAGATTCCCCACAAAGGATAAGGGTTGGGAAAGAGATTCTTTCTATGCCCCCAAGTGAGACCTTGCTTGTCTTTTCTAAGCAAGGTGTGGTTTGATTGAGGAAAATAGTTTTGTGCTCCTGACAACAAAGGGACACACTTAGAACGCCTTCAATACAGTAGTTACTCAGTATCTGTCAGGTTGCTTAACAAACTTACCTATGTCAGAATTAGAAATTTCAGTTTCATAGACTTGGTGGCCTTTAAAAAGTAGCAAGGAGAGAGAAGGCCGCATAGGAGAATTTCTCATAGAATCATATTCTCACAGTCTTGTTGTCTTTCAATAGGGAAGGGGACAACTGGAGTCAGCTCAGTGTACTCAGGGACTTGCTGGCTAGTTTACATCCCTGAGGATGAGACACTGATGCTGTAGAATGGATGCTGTGCTTGTGCCATCTGCCCCACCTACCAGTACTGGACACCCTGGCCATACAATCATCTGCCCCCACCTACCAGTACTGGACACCCTGGCCATGCAATCATCTGCCCCCACCTACCAGTACTGGACACCCTGGCCATGCAATCATCTGCCCCCACCTACCAGTACTGGACACCCTGGCCATGCAATCATCTGCCCCCACCTACCAGTACTGGACACCCTGGCCATACAATCATCTGCCCCCACCTACCAGTACTGGACACCCTGGCCATGCAATCATCTGCCCAGTCTCAAGCCTTTCTATGGACACCCTGGCCATGCAATCATCTGCCCAGTCTCAAGCCTTTCTATGGCAAAAAGCAGTCAGGCAAGGGAACAGAGCAAGATCCAAGACAGCAGAACAAACTGAAGACAGAAAGCAAAGCTTAGCCTCCTTTGCTAACCCAGACTCAAATAACTACCCAGAATGCTTTACACAGAGCTCCCACTAGAACAGTTGCTGCCGGAGGAAGCACACACCTGAAGCCCCCCGCTCCCAGAGGTGGAACTCCAGAGTGCAAAGATCAGTAGGAAACCTTAGCCTAGGGAGAGATTAGAGGCTCTTGACCTCTGTACCCATGAACCCCACAAAACAATGAGTCCTGAACCCTGACCTGACCTGACCTGACCTTACCTGAATCATTACCTTACCCTGCAAAGCTCTGGATGGGCCCCAGATGGATGAGGTAGATAGATAAAAGATGAAGATGTTGAGTTTGACTCTGATGAGGAGGAACCCCCTGATCTCCCCGTGGACTAATAACCCCTTCCCCACTTTGTTCTACAAATAAACTGCAGTGGGTCCTAGGAACACACTTCTAAAAAGGTAACAAGGAGGTACTGGCTACCTGTTTTACAATCTTTTACGTGGGTCAACTTCTCCCTGGTACAGACACCCAACTCTTCGAAGTCCTGTCTGCCTTTGCCTCTTCTTTCCATGAAGGTACGTCCACCATCACCAGAAGAGACACCAAGCTCATCTGAAACAAGAAGATAACATGGTGTGTTGGACCGTGAGCACCTTCTCCATCAAAACTACACCGACCGTCACAACTTGAGGTTTTCAATAAGATGTGCCTCTGCTGCCAACATATTCCTGACTGTACCAACACTGAAAATTATAGAAAAGGCAGGGAATGTTTAATTAGAAGTAAGGCTTAGTGTTAGCTTTTACAATGCCATATATGTCCTCTTCTTGAGTCAGGCTACTGCTCCCACCAGTTTTTAAACGCCTTCACCACTTGGAAGGTACTTTTAATCGTCAAAATTCAGAATTTTGGGGCAAAACAACATGCCTAACAGTCTGCTGACCTTCTGGGTTCAGGGTTCATCTGTCCTATAATGTAGTCCCTGATTGCACTGTCCCTAAATGCCCCTTCTACCTGCTCCAAACTTCCTCCCAGACCCTTCTCCATGGAAATGGAGTCTCTCAGGAAGTTTTAAACACAAGGAAACAAACAAAACAATTTAAAAACCCTCCGTCTCATTTTCAGAGATTGATTTTAACTGACCATCTATATCTCTCACTGTTGTAGATCTTAAGTGATTTTTAGACAGTTTAAGCATTTCAAGCTGTCAGGGCCAGGACACGTGCTGCTCTTGGAAAGGACTGGTTGGATTCCCAGAACCCACAGCATGTGGTTTACAACTACTTCATGCACGTGAGTGCATGTGAGTGCGCGCGCGCGCGCACACACACACACACACACACACACACACACACTACTCATAAAATAAAATCTTGAGTTTTAAAAAGTTCAAACCAGGCTGGGTGGTGGTGGCACATGCCTATAGTCCCAACACTTGGAGGCAGAGACAGGAGGATCTCAGAGTTCAAGGCCAGTGTGGCCTACAGAAAGAGTTCCAGGAAAGTCAGGGGATACACAGAGAAACTCTGTGTTTAAAACAAACAAACAAACAAACAAACCAAAAAGTTCAAACTACCATAGAATTGTGGTTCTCTGAAACTGAGAGGATAAGAAGTATAGAGGTTTTTTTTTTTTTTTTTTTTTTTTTTTTTGGTTTTTCGAGACAGGGTTTCTCTGTCTAGACCTGGCTGTCCTGGAACTCACTTTGTAGACCAGGCTGGCCTTGAACTCAGAAATCCTCCTGCCTCTGCCTCCCGAGTGCTGGGATTAAGGGCGTGCGCCACCACGCCCGGCTAGAGTTATTTTTAACAAATAAGTTTCAGTATTACCATATAAAAGAGTGCCAGAGATAGATGCCAGCAGTAACTGTACAATAAGAGTGAGCTCAGCTGGGAGAGGTGGCACATGCCTTTAATCCCAGCACTCGGGAGGCAGAGGCAGGAGGATTTCTGAGTTCAAGGCCAGCCTGGTCTACAAAGTGAGTTCCAGGACAGCCAGGGCTATACAGAGAAACCCTGTCCCGGAAAAAAAAAAAAAAAAGTGAGCTTAACTCTGGGACTGGGGGCTGGAGAGATGGCTCAGTGGTTAAGAGCACTAGAGGTCTTTAGTTCAGTTCCCAGCAACTGAAAGGAAGAAAGAACTTTAAAGAGTAAAGGGCCTAAGACTAGCTGAATATTAAGACATCTGTTGACTCACTCCAGAAACCGGCTGACCATAAAGATAAAGGAAGGAATGCAAGGATGTCCTGGGACAAAGCCTAGTTGAGTAATGGACCGTCTAGTCTGGCCTGGCACTCCTTTGTCCTTCAGATATGGTTTGAGTTTAACCAGCTACTCTGCTGATAGCACCCTCCTCTTAGTCGCTGTGTCGGTATGTATTGCTAGTTAAAGTTACACTGTTGTGTGTAATCGTGCAAATTTCCTCCATTCCCAGTTTCTTATATTTTTAGAACATCTTTCCTAGAGTGGACTAAGTCTTGAACACTAGAGGAGAAGGCAGTGAGAAAGTGCATCCTGCTTCCATGCAGCCTGCCCGCACTTTCCTTGTCTAAGTGCTCTGGTGCACCTGCTCATTGCGCAACTCCCCCTCCCTTTCCAAGGTTACTCCCTCCCTGTGCTTCTGCCCTAACAGGGAGGCAGGGGCCAAAGATCCTATATGCCTTCCCCCATCTTCCTTTTCTGTATAACCCTCAAACTCTCGAGCCTAGGGGTCGCACACCGATAGGAACGGGAACGTGTCAACCCGGAGCTCTGAATAATAAACTGCCTCGTGTGTTTACAACAAGACAGTCTCTTGGGTCTCCCAGCGGGAAACTTACACAACCACATGGTGGCTCACAACCATTTGTAATGGGATCTGGTGTCCTTTTCTGCTGTGTCTGAAGAGAGCAACGGTGTACTCACATACATCAAATAAATAAATACATCTTTTAAAGAAAGAAAGAAAACAGAACTGCACACTTAAGAGTTAAAAGGGGGAAAACCAGGTTATGTGTCTATTACTGTAAAGGATGGACTGTCTGCATGCTGAGTTACTCATGATAATGTCAGAGTGGCAGAGGCAGGCAGGCCAGCATGCTGCCTCTCACAGCAGGCCTTCTGTGTCAAGTGCATGTTCTCATTGCAGTTCAGATCAGACCACACCAGAGATGGACTCTGAGAGTCGGTGGCACCTCAGCGCTTACAGCTTACTGACCAGAAATCAATAACTTCACTGCATGTTCACAATACAGGACATAGTAAACAGCTTTTACCCAGGGATATGAAAAGCACTATGTTCTCAGGTTCATTTCAACCCTCTAGAATCAGGGGCAAACAAATGTCTCTTATTTAACCCTCTCAGTCTATGGTACTTCCTCATGGCAGCCCAGGAAGAACCCAATACACCTGGCAAGGCAACTTAGGCTGTGTGGCCTCGAGTGGACAAGACCCCTGAGACTGAACCAGGCTTTGCAGGGAGGACTAATGGAAGGATAGCAGTGGTGTGTAGCTGGTTTCTCCCATCCTGCATAATGGGCACTTTGATGTCAGTGCTCTGTATTTTTGGAATGTGTTCTTCAAAAGCTGGGAATGTAACTCAGTTAGCAAAGTGCTTGTTTAGCAAGCATGAGACCCTGAATCCAATCCCCAGAACCATATAAAATGGGTGTGGGGCACCTGTAGCCAGTAATGAAGGGCTGGGGAGGGAAGAGGCAGGAGAATCAGAAGTTCAAGGTCATTTTCAAGAACACAGTATGAGCTTAGCTGGGCTCTGAACACTCTGTCTCCAGGTTGGTGGGGTTTCAAAATGATTCACTGAGCAGAAAATATCAGAAGATGGCTTCCCCATCTGAATCCCAGTGTCCTGAGGAACACCAGGATGCCAGCAAATCCACAGTGAACTTATGAGGAGGATCCCTCAGGGAACCGTTGCAGAGCAGGCGGTGGGGTCTGGTGTTTCAGGGCTTGGTGAGTCCTCTTACTCCACTCAGGCTGAAGGGGGTCAGGGAGGTCAGGGAGGCAGATCCAGAGATACTTACGTGGCTGTGAAATGACACTTGTCCCACCTCCGGCCTCGCTGTCCCCAGGACTGGCAGATGTAACCTACAAAGAGGTAGAAAGTTTGCTCAGACTTAAACGAATCACAACCCATGACATTATCAAAAGACAACAACAGTATCATATAGACTACCATGATCCAGGAGCAGAAAACACTAGAGGTAGATGCCCTTGAGGGGCAAGAGGGAGGTGTCCATTCTCCACAGAAGGCCAAAGAGGAGCTGGAGTGCTCCCCCTCCACAGAAGCCAAGAAGGAGCTGGAGTGCTTCCCCTCCACAGAAGGCCAAGGAGAAGCTGGAGTGCTCCCCCTCCACAGAAGCCAAGGAGGAGCTGAAGTGCTCCCCCTCCACAGAAGCCAAGGAGGAGCTGGAGTGCTCCCCCTCCACAGAAGCCAAGGAGGAGCTGGAGTGCTCCCCCTCCACAGAAGCCAAGGAGCTGGAGTGCTCCCCCTCCACAGAAGGCCAAGGAGAAGCTGGTGTGCTCCCTGTGCCAAGTGCGTTTAGCTGAGTCATGCTACCATCTGACAGTGACCCAGATTACAGCGTTAGGCCCCAGAGGTGTGAGCTATGGAAGTGAGGTGATCCCTCAGCATAGGGATGATCCCTGGGAATGAACTGAACCAAAGCCAGTTCTCAACACAGGGAAGGACAGAAGCCATTGACATTTTCTCTGCAGAACCTTCTTTGTCCAAGAAATTATTGTATCTTGGTCTGTTTGAAAAAAAAAAAAAAAAAGCAAAGTCAAGAGAACTCCACTAAATGATAACAACGACAAAATGATCACAAACCTGTGTGGCCTGAGTCTAAAAGGTTCTCCAAACAGTAGATGGGTTGTTGTTATTCAGTATTGTTTCTGTCTGACCACCCAGCAAACAGACACACTCCAAGTGTTTGCTCAACAAACAGCAGGTGAATCTTTCCACATCTGAATTTGAGATGATTTCTAGTACCATTTACCAGAACCAACTGTATCACACCAAGGCAAGTGAAGATACTTCGGGGTTTATTTAGTCTGTTGGACTGTCTTTTGCTTATTCTTTCTTTTTCTCATTCTTTCACACACAATTTACAGCGACTGAATTAAAGCTAAGAAAGTAGAAGGCGGGGGCTGGTGAGATGGCTCAGCGGGTAAGAACTGCTCTTCCGAAGGTGATAAGTTCAAATCCCAGCATCCACATGGTGGCTTACAACCATCCGTAATGAGATCTGGCGCCCTCTTCTGGAGTGTCTGAAGACAGCTACAGTGTACTTACATATAATAAATAAAATCTTTAAAAAAAAAAAAAAAAAAAAAAAAGAAAGTAGAAGGCAGCTATGCACCTCCCAGCCACAGTGCCTTTTGCACTTCCCTGGTATCTACTTGAAAGAAAAAGGTGGGAAAGCCTCAAAGGATTAAGACAGGCATGTAGAGGAAAACACTGCCCACAGGAAGGATAGACAGAAGCACTCACCATGAGGTCTCCTGAGGACCGCCCCACTTCCCTGGCACTGTGGCCCGTGGTGATGCCTCGCGCCCTCACACGGGCCCGTCCACTCATGTTCCTGAGTGCCAGCAGCTTTCCAGGGCTGCTGAGCCTCCACAGGAGTGTTTCCTCTTTGGCAAAAGAGCCGGTGAGGCTGTGACTCGGAGTTTGGGAGTGTTCAAGCTTCCGGAGATGGTTGCTGCAAACAGCAACCCGAGCGTGGGCGGGCAGGGCCCGGTGGACCCCCAGAATGCACAGGAGCACGAAGGGCGGGGCAAGGCGGGGGGTGGGGGTGGGCACCTATTAGCATTGCTAGAGAATCTCTCTCCTCTTCGTCCCGCCTTCCTCCCCTCCCCCCTCTCTGTCTATGTCTTTCTTTCTTTTTTTTTTTTTAGTCTTTCTGTCTCGCTCTCCCCCATACCTTTTTTTTTCTTCCTCTGTGTCCCTCATTTGCTATAAATACCCAGCTTACAGTCTTTATCATTTGAGGATGTATCTCTCTGCTCCTGGTTTTTAGAAATTACCCAATCATAAATGTATATAGAATGGCATCACACACCACTCTGGAAGTGTGAGGGAAGCTTGTGGGAAGGTCAGAAAGTGTGCTCCTCTGAGTGTTGTTAGGATGTACCCTGAGAAGGGGTGAAAGCAGGTAAAACGGGGGCGGAGGGGGGAGGTTAGTAGATAGACCATTAGACAAACGTTTGGAATGACCCGAAATGGATGTAACAATGCGAATAAATCTTAAAGAAATTAGATTGGGGCTGGAGAGGGTTTAATGGTTAGTATATTCTTGTTGCTCTTTCAGAGGACCAGGGTTTGCCTCTTAACACCCACGAAGTGACCCACAACTGTGTGGAACTCTAGCTTCAGAGGACCTGGCACCCTCTTCTGGCCTCCTTGGTTCCTGTGTGCACCCGGTGCACATACAGACCCACACATAAAAACGTTTATTTGTAATTCAGGCAAAGGATATACAGTCTTGTAAACTCTTAAGAGAGGCATAGCCAGAGGGATGAGGGAGAACTTTGAGGGTGACTTCACTGGAGACAAAGCACTTGAGTCACTACGGACAAGTCACCACATGCTCTGTCTGTCAGTAAAGTTAGTGTTGTACCAGAGGCCTGTGGGTACTATGTCCAGAGGTGTGCTGTGAGCTTCCTAAAGGAGCTGGTCGCTCTGGAGCAGTTTTCTCTGAGACGAAACCTTGTGTTTCTGAAGGGATGCTCCAAACTCCCAATTAATAGCTTTTGGCTAAATAACACAGGGTAGCAGAAAGGGTGCGAAGCACCAGGAGAGGGACATGTTCCATCCTGCAGGCAAACTCTTAGGCTCAGGAAATACAACTCAGAAGATTCACCAAGTCCCTAAAACTGACCAGATACACTAGGCCTCTCCATTCTTAACTATATAGAAGCCGTAAAGGAGAACTGAGACACGCTCAGAGATGAGCTCCGTAGAAGGGCTCAGACTCACTGAGTCATCTGGAAGGAGACTAGTCAAGCAGCCTGGAAGAGGTGCAGATCAACTGAAGGGTCCGGAATTTATTGAGCTGCCTCAAGCTGTTCAGTGTGCTCCGTGTTTCCAGGCTTCATCAAAGACCCCATCAGCAAGCCCACCCATGCTGCGGTGGGCATTGGTAATGCAGATGTCTTTGAGTCACTTCCACTCCTGTAAGTAACCCCTCACTCATATTTCTGTAAGTAACCCCAATAAAACTCATTAGTTCACCAAGGTCTGGTATTGCTTCCACATCTGGGGTGAGTAGATGTTTGTTCATGTCCCCTCAGGGATAGTGTCAGATAGCACTGACCCAAAAGATGTGGAATCTGGAATAGCACCCAGCAAAGCTGCTGGTGTGCCAGCCAGTTCATTGTGGATAAGAGCAGCCTGAACCATTTCCTTCCAGGAACAGGAAAGCATTGCCAGGTGTCTAAACAACAAAGAGAAAGTATGTAGAAAGTGGGAATTAAAAGCAACAGCAGGAAAAAAAATTAATTCCTCCTATTTCTTAGAATATTTGAAAGCTGGGACAGTAAAATCAAGTGATCTGTTGTTCAAGGCATAAATGCAACAAACAAGAACTCCCTTAATACACAGAATACTCCATAAAACTATGTAGATTAAAGCTCAGAGTTTGAAAAACGAGGGTTATTATTTTCTAAGAAAGTTCACTCATCAATACAGGGGAAGGCCAAGGCCAAGAAGTGGGGGTGGGTGGGCAGGGGAACGGGGTGGTGGGAGGGGGGAGGGAACTTTCGGGATAGCATTTGAAATGTAAATTAAGACAATATCTAATAAAAAATTGAAAAAAAAAGAAAGTTCACTCATCTATTGGTTTCTTATCTTATGTCCCAGTGAGAGAAAAAGAAAGGAGAGGGGAAGGAAGAGAGGAGGGGAAATGGTAGTGCAGAGGGAAGGAAGGAGGAGGAAGGAAGAGGGAGGAAGTGGGAGTGCAGAGGGAAGCAAGGAGGGGGAAGGAAGAGAAGGGGGAGAAAGCCAAGAAGAAGGAAGGGGGGAATGAACACTTTACACAGTGCTGGTGCAGAAACACAGCTCTCCAACCCAAGGGAGTAAGAGTGACCATGGCCTACATGGGGCTAGGTGACCCCAGGTTCTGGGTTCCAATATGCAAACAGGTCCATGGAGTTTTTACAGTAACAGGACAAAGAAAGTTACAAAATACAGCACTTTAAAAACACATTGGTGGGAGCATTCGGGAAGCAGGTCAGTGAAAGATGGTGGAAGATGCTATAGTTTAATCAGCATTTGTAGACATAGTTTCTTCTGAGGTGTTCTCATTCACTAAAGAAACAACATGGATAGGTAGTAAAATCAGGAAGAAAGAAGAAAGGAGGAGACAAAAAGCCAGGCTCTATAACCTAGTCTTAGAAAGTCAGCCATCACGTCTGCATGCTCATTTTTAGTGGTGGGCTACCCAAACCCAGTCAGACTCTAGGAGGGCAATCACATGACTGTGGAGACCAGGAGACTGGGACCAATGGTTGTCACCATCCCACTGTCTTTTCCTGGAGGACAATGGTTAGAGGCAGTATAACTTAAAGTATCCTGTATGGACCAAGAGCTTTGCAAATAACAATTTTTAGTCAGCTACCCTCTGGAATAGAGCATTTGTTCAGAAGCCATATCTGCGTTCCTCCCCAGGAAGGCTTGACAAACCATCAGGACTTCTACCATTATCTTGAGGTATTATTTAATCACCAAGATAGGGGGCAGTTGTGGGAGCCTTCTAAAATATTGACTTAACCTCAAGAGAACTGGAAAACCAGAGGGTGTGGACAGGTGTGTCTACTTGCTAGGAGAGCAAATTCCACTATGGGGATTAGTCATTTTGAAGGTGGTCCTTGAGCACAGCTCTCATTTTAACTGGAATATTAGTGACAACCATCAGGTAGACACCGTACTAAGGTCAGAGGCTGCAGTACTTTGTTCTGTATAACATTACAGGAACTTGGCTTGTGGTGGTGGTGAATAGGGGTGCTTCCCTGATTTGTGGGGTTCTGATGCTTCCAGGGCTCCCATGAGGACTTCAGACTCTGGTTTCACACATGCTGTGATAGCTCTTCCTGCAATAGATATTTATTGTGACAATAGCATGGTTTTGGAGTTGTTGTTGACACAAAAGCCACAGATCTCATCTTAAATAAGAGATAGTTCATTCTGGAGCCTTTTGGGTGACCACTGCCTAGGAACACAGATGTGTAGGTTACCTGAGATCCAGGTTCCAATGTGGAAGCAATTTCACAGAGGTTTTATAGTTTTAAAGAATAGAGAAAGTTATAACTCTAGGCTAATTTAAAATGCATCCATGTAAGCCAGGCACATTCTTTTAATCCCAGCACTTGGGAGGCAGAGGCAGGCGGATTTCTGAGTTTGAGGCCAGCCTGTTCTACAAAGTGAGTTCCAGGACAGCCAGGACTATAAAGAGAAACCCTGTCTCGAAAAACCAAAAACCAAAAACCAAAAAAAAAAAAAAAAAAATGCATCCGTGAACACATCAGCAAGGCAGGAATACCAAGAAGGGGGAAGGTCAAGATGCTGCCTGATAATACTGTCAGCTTTTGAATTGGTAGAAGCTAGTTTCCTGCCAGGTCAATAGATTTTAGAGGGGTTTTATCTGTTGTCACAGATGTTAGTTCTGACACAGAGTGAAAGGTATAGCTGTTCTGGAGGTTCCAGAACTTAGCCCAAGGGAAGGCAATTAGCATCGGAACCTGCAACTTTCCACAGTACTGAAGTTCTAACCAGCCAATAGTCTGCAGATTGCTCTCAGGGGTTTTTATTCCTCCCACTTCCTGGATGAGAACATACACATCTGAATGCTGTGTGTTCCTTCGTCTTTACATCTCCCTGTCTGACTGCAGAGCCTGGGACCAGGAGGCACTTAGATGTACTTCTTAATCACTAACACTCCACAGTCCTCCATTGAAAAGATCTTTTACAAATGCTTAGCATGCAGTCTAATGGGACATTCTGTTTACTGTAGTATTAGATGAGACAAAGCAATTTAAAATCACATTCATTTATTCTTTTACTGTATATGCATTGGGTATGCACGTGCCATACATACAAGTGGAAGTCAGGAGACAATTTTGGGAAGCCAGTTTGCTCCTTGAACATATGGGACCTGGAGATCAAACTCTGATCATCAGGCCGGTGGGCAGAGCCCTCCTCCACTGAGCCATCTCACTGACCGAAGGCACTGTAATTTAAACAATACTAAAGATCCCAAATGAATGCCATCAAAATCCAATTCTTTACATCTCAATTGAAGTAATTTTACAAGGCTTTACCGACAATGTAATATGCTTTACACTCCAGGCCCCGCCCCTCCACCCCCTCCCACACACACATTAAAATAATGTTGGTAATTGTTTCCAAAAATCAATTTCTTTGAAAAACAGATATTGAGGACCAATGATGTATGCTAAGTGGAATTAACACGAGATTTTTTTTCCCAGATCAAAAAAAGTATCATTCATAAGCATTCACGAGCCTGCTATAATGAATCTAGATTTTATGTTAATTCCTTGTGCAGTAAGTTCCTGCCTTGATTTCACTCCCATTAGCCCACAGAGGCTGTTTCAAGCTGCACAAAGAATTCTTCTCAGCAGAAGGGCGTGGTGGCTGGTGCACTTTAAACTGGCCCTCATCTGGTGCACAGCCCCCCACTTTCTTCTACTTCTTTGGGCCTTCAACCCACCTCCTCTTCTGTCCTGCTCTCACCCTCCTTCCTCAGGCTCAGCTTCTGGGGTCTCTTCTCTTGGTTCTCACTGACTCCATACCTATCCCTTCCTCACTCTTCAGCCAGCTTCACACTTTAACCCATGTGTTATTGTATGTTTTCCCTGGCAGTCCTGTTCCTGTTAGATGGCTTCAGTGACATTTCCTCTGGTACTTATGTATGTCACTATGTGTGTGCAGGAGAGGACAGAAGAGAATCCCCAGTGTTCGTTCCACCTCATCCCCCCCCCCCTCCGTGAATCGTGTGTTGTCTGTAAAGCATGAAGCCTGGCCTTTCTCTTCTCGGCCCACCACTCCCCCGTTACGTTTGCAGTCTCTAGTCTACCAAAAACGGACATTACTTATGGTGGTGGGCAGAGCTAGTAACTATACTGCTGAGGACACAGGAGTATGTAGGGACAAGCCTGGTGGGAATCCAAGTGTGTGCCCTTGCAAACAAGTCACTGTAAAAGGAGAAAGGAAGTAACAGCAAGGCCTGCCTGGTGCAGCCCCACACCGGCAAACCAGTGCCAAACCGGCCAACACAGACTCCACCCCACCTGTGGGTCAGAGAGGAATTTGTTAGTGCTTATAAATGAGGAGCTATTTTCTATCTGATTACTTTAATCATTTGTCAAAATAACCTCAGCTTGTTTACATAAAGACTGGATTTGTTAAGAGACCATGTAGCATAAAGGTCCCTGAGACACAGGCAAGAGTGACCTAAATGTATACCTTGTCCAATTCAACACCAAGTGCTCCTCTCCTCCATGTCTGAGAAGTGTAATGGACACACACACACACACACACACACACACACACACACTCCATCCCCTGGTTTGCTGCCAGTTTCCTGCTCCTGGGTGTGAAGCCACCAGAGAGCAATTAACTCTCTGAGCTCTAGGCAGCCAATTAGCAGAATGGGGGGTGGAGGGGTGCAGACAGACAGACACAGACAGAGAGATGGAAAGGAACCAGAAGAACCAGAAGGTCCCTAGAGTTTTTGATCTGCAGTTTAAGTGGCAGTGCTCAAGGGATGTGACACACACACACAAGGCACATTAATGTCACTTTAGGTAAGTCCTTTAGAGGGTTTGGACCTCGGCCCCTCCCTCTGTAGGCGACCCTGGTGCCAGTCATCAGTTTCTAGGCACACCCTCAGGGCCAGGATTCCTTGAGGGTCTTACCCCACCCCTCTGAACCTCCATACGTGGTTACCTTCAATTAGAGATGAGACTACCAAAACACAGAAAGCTTCAATAATATGCCCACGAGCAGAGGACTAGGGAATGCCGCAAAGCTGGTCTAAGAACCCAGCAATTTCCACCCCCAGAATTCTTAAATCCTAATTATTAAATCCCCTTTAAAGATGCCCGTCAGGTTATGCTTTTTAAAAACAGTTAAGTTTCTGGCCTGTCTTGCATCATCTGTAAACGCTTAGAGCTGAGTTGGTGAACTCTGTCTGACTCTAGGGCTAATGCAACAGCAGGTCTGCATCCTCTGGGCTGCCCCTGCATGCCCACAGCAGAGGAGAGTACAGGCCACAGAGTGAGCAGCCTGCAAAGCTTGAAATTGTCACTTTGTCCCTGAAAATTAGAAAATGTGTCCTAAACAGCTCTAGGGCCTTCAAGGATTTGATTCTGCAAGACATAGCACCTTACAGTGGACAAAATGCCTGAGCACACACACATTCACTAGGATGGTTTCCTGGGGCATTCACACCATACAATGGAAGGTACTACTCAAGTACTTATATAACTTGCCTGACTTAGGCCATGGAAGCCAAACGTGGCCAAGACACTGTCTCAGGTTCTGGCTCCCAACTGCAAGCTCTTTCCTGAATGCACCCTGGTACCCTAGCTGTCTTCCTCTGACTGTCAGGGAAGGGCTTGTGAACACAAAAGAATCTAAGTCCTGCCAGCAATTTCTTCTGGCTTCTGAGGATATCCTTCCAGATGTATTCATGGAATGAGAGCCATCCAGGGGTAAAAAGGTTACACTGGTGTTCAACTTTAAAGGAAAGTGTATGCCTTAAACAAAGCTATGACAATCACAGAGAATACATTTTGAAATACATAACACATTCAGAAGCACTCCTCCTCATAATAAGCGTTCCAGAAACACAGGCTAGTTTTACACTGATTTAATGCAGAAGGTATAGGTGAAATAATCCAAACCATTTAATTACATAGCTTTATCAAAACATACATACTTATAGACTGAAAATATAAGCTCTATAGAAATTGTATGATCCTGAAATATGGCTCAGTTTTAAGGATTTATTTGAAATAGACAATATATGACTAACTTTCCTTTGTTTTATTTGTTCTGTAATAAATCTTGAATTTAATTTCAGATATAAAATGTATATTAGGGTATACAAAATCCCTGCAAGGAAAAGTAGGCAGTATGCTTATGCATAACCATATTGAACCAACTGCCCAGTAAACACAAGGCGGCATTGCTTACATCACACAGTAGGTCCTCAGGCACCCTCTTCCCATGAGTCACAGAAGTGGACCTTAATGCTTGGGCTCATTCCTCATCCCAGTGTTCCTCAACCGGAAAGCAAAACTAACCCAGACTACCAAATCCCAAAGCCTCTCCCGCTGCCCAGTGTAGATTTCCAACAACACGAAGACCCCTGGCCAATATTTCATTAACATTCATCTTAAACTTTAACTTTGAAGCTGGGCATCGTGGCCCAAAGAAGCCAAAGGCAGGTGGATCTTGAGTTCAATGCCAGCCTGGTTTACAAAGAGAGTTCCAGGACTATATGGAAAAACCCTGTCTGAAAACCAAAGCAAGCAAACACAACCCCCAGAACTTTTGTTTCCCTTTGTTGGGCAGCTGGTGTTCTGCAACTGTGACTCTGTCCACACTGTAACACTTTAATGAGGTAATGTTAGTCACAGCTTTTAATTACTCCTTTTATGGAAGATGGGCTAGAAGCACCTGGCCCTAAGTAGTTTTGCAGGCCTATATGTAAGGAAAGCTCTTGGATGTGGAACCTGATCTAAGATTCAAATAACTCTCCTGACCCAACAGGGACAGAACTTTGTATACAGTCAGTTAATCTTGGGCCCTGCCCATAACTGTCTGCGCGCGTCCTAGTTTCATAACTTGAGGCCTCGGCCAACTGGCTGATTTAGGAACAATACTTTGTGTAACCAAAATCCCTATTCCCCTGTGGCAGTAGTAGATTGTAGGCGCCCCAAAGAGGAGGCAATTCCTCACACCTTTCTTTACCTTCCTTCCCCTGGGAGCTCAAGCCCAGTGTTTGGCACCAGCAGGCATGCCCTGACATCTGTTGAACGTGGAAAATCAACGACTATGTTTTCAAGATTGGTCCCACAGCGCAGGGTTCAAGGCACTGGAATGAGTGAGTGTACCTAGCAGCAGGGCAGGGGGAAAACAAAGAACAGACAACTAATCACAGTAAGCACTAGCTCAGCTCCACTGAACAAAACCTGGACAGAACCCAACCAACCACAGACAGACACCACTAAAGCTTTCCTTTTCCCTGTGCACAAACCCAGAGTCCACCAAAATCTTTACTCTTCTCTCTGCACAGCACTGCTATGGCTGCTGAAGGACTCACATTCCAGGTTAAATTTCAGGCCCAACAGAGACACAGAATAAACAAATTTGTGGACAACATGTCGCCATTTATGTCTCTTCAATTGGTAAGCACTGGCTGGGAAATGACTGGGAAGACTGCTTGTGGCTCTTCCATATCGGTGTTTTTAATGTTTTCCTAATCCAGGTCGTGAGAAGCTCTAAAGACAGAAGAAGTAATTAGAAGATGGTCATTCACATTGTAAAGGGACTTTTCAGTTATTTCTACTAAGTACTTTCACTCTTTTAGGCCCCTGAATTTGGGGTGTCACTTAAATGCAGCTTTTCAGGAGTAGGATTCTAGCAGGAAATGAGGTACACCCAAGCCTTCATCTTAATTTTCCTCTGAAGATAATCTTGACTCTTGTTTCTATTCACAGGGCTGGGGACACACTCATGGCTGGTGAAGGAACTTAATGGCTTCTTATCTTTTCCAGGTTCAGAGGGTTTGAGGAATCTAACCACCAAAGAAAACTCCACCTGTGGGCACAATCCTTCCCCACTGGCTTTCAAAAATCTGTGGTCTGCTATTCATTGGTCCAAGCAACCATGATCAGAGAACAAATATGTCTAAACTTTAGCGGCCACATGGACCCCTGATAAGGCCTGTGGCCAGAAAGTTAGGCCACTTCTTCAGGGTGAAAGGTAAGGAAGGGTCTCCTTCACCCAGGACACCGCAACCCCTTACCAGAAAGCCAGCCCACCTCTTTGTAAAAAAGCCATGCGGGCCTGGGAATGTTCCCATCCTTGTGCTAAATAATATTAATTGGTAACTCATCTTCACATAAAGAAAAATTGGGTATTTAGAAAACTCAGCCAAGGAGATGTAGTCAGTTCCCGGCAGAATGGCCTCATCGCTGGAACCAGTCTGCCAAATTGTGGATGCTCTTGGGCTGGTCCCCAGAGGTCTGCACAGCTTGGCATGTCCGGCACCATTGTTCGTCCCAGAAAGAGGCGATATGCACTGCAAAGCTCCGGCGCCAGCGGAAGTAGCGGCGATAGACAGCCACGTTTCGGTCGAGAAAGAGCAGGTAGGTAGCCAGGGAGGCAGCATTAGGGAAGTCGTCCACGTGGATGAAGGCGCCTCGAGGCACGAAGCGCTCATAGTTGGCACGATCTGGGCCGAGCACCACTGGCACGGCCCCAGCCAGAAAGGCATTCCGCCATAGCTTCTCAGTGATATAATCCACGTGCTGTGAGTTCTCAAAGGCCAGATAAAACTTGTAGCGGGCCACAGTGTGCAGCAGCCCGACGGCTGGCACTGGCTGTCCAGGTCCCATCCGGCCAAACACGTCCACAGACACGCGCCGACTCAGCTGGTGGTAGTAACGGACCCGTGCCTGGTGCTCGTTCCAGTTGCTCACAACCCAGGCCACCAGTCCTCGCTTGCGGGCCAGCTGGGGGCCCAAGCCTGAAGGCTGTTCAGTTGGATCGCTCCTGGGATAGAGGAAGCCATAGGGCACGAAGATATCCGAGTCGGTCCGGTAGGACAGTGTCCAATTGAAGAGGTCCTTGGCCAAGCCCCGCAACCCTGAAGTATGGGAGGGCGATTCGAAGTTCATCCACACCCACCGCTGACCCGGGGGACGAGAACCTATGGTCTCCAGGGCTTTGCTAGTTAGCGTCACTGCTCTCTTCTGGTCCTCCAACACGCGTAGCATCAGCGCCTTATCCGTGCGTTCTCGGGCGTCCCAGGGCCGGGGCAAGTCGTGGAGTTTCTTCACCAGGTCGCGGTGGTGGAACAGCACTGCATGAGCCTCCCCATAGGCCGCGCGGTCGGTGAGCAAGCGGCAGCCGCTGATGTTGAAGCGCAGGCTACAATCGGGGGGAGACTTGGGGTAGCCGCCGCGCCCCTTAAAGGGTTCCCACCAGAGCAGCACACCCACCTGGCGTTGCGGAGCTGGGGACGTCCAGGGCAGTGGCGGCAGCTGTCCCCAGCAGATGCAGGCGGTCAACGCGGTGCACAGTAGTCCTGTGGCCGCCAGTGCAGAGGAGCTGCGGGGTAGTCCCCAGCCTCCGCACCATGCGCGACGCCGGTCCCCCGGCGCTTCCAAGTAGCGTCCACGAGTGGCCGCCGCGGCTCGCCACGAGTCCACAGTCCGTGAGGAGCGGCACCGGCTCTCATGCTGTAGCTCTCGCCCGGCCGGAGCCATGGAGGGGGCGGGCGGGGCATCGGCAGACCCACGGGCGGTGCCTCGCCCCTCCCAAGTCCAGGACAAGGTGAGCGGGGCCCGCAGCCCCGGCCCAGCACCTCCCAGACCCTCCCAGACACTGCTCTCCTAGCCCTGCGGGCCCGGCCTGGGGCGTTTCCTGCTGCGCCTGCGCTGGCTGTCCTGCCCAGCCAGGGCTCTTGGGCTCCGAAACAGCGCCCCGCTGGCGCCTCACCTGGGGTCGTGGCCTCTTGGTGCGCCTTCGCTGTTTCCGTGCCTAGGCGGCCGAGCCCTCGCCTTGCAGCATCTTGCACTAGAGACCTTCCCCAGAAGCCTCGAAGGGGGGGGGGGAGGGTGCGATCCCACTACAGAACTCAGAGCAGAATCAGCTTCCTTCCTTATTTCACTCTGCCTGGCCAAGGACGGCCCTGGTAGAGGGGGAGGGAGGGAGGCGGGAGGGAGCCCTAGAACAGCTGGAAAGTAGTCAGGACAAAACAGGTCAGCTGTGGAGTCAGACACCAGCTAGGGCAGAGTGACTGGTCCTATGAACATTCCAAATGGTGCTAGTGGGCCCAGCATAGGACAGAAGGCAAACTTCTTTTTTTAAGATTTATTTATTATTATACATAAGTATACTGTAACTGACTGACTTCAGACACAGCGAAGACATCATTATGGGTAGTTGTGAGCCACCATGTGGTTGCTGGAATTTGAACTCAGGACCTTCCAAAGAGCAGTCAGTGCTCTTACCGGCTGAGCCAACCCTCTGAGCCATCTCATCAGCCCGGCAAACATATTCTTTGGGTTACAGAAAAGCATTCTTTCCTTGACTCTCCACCAAAAAGAGAGAGAGAAAGAGGAGAGAGAAAGAGGAGAGAGAGAGAGAGAGAGAGAGAGAGAGAGAGAGAGAGAGAAAGTTTTAAAGGAGTTTATTTAACTGAAACCTATCATATACATGATTTTACCCAATAAGACAATCTAAATTTGCTTCAGTTCTCTATATCATATATTTTCAGGTTTTTAAATTTTAGATTTATTTATTGTGTTTTATATATATGGACATTTTCCCTGTATGAGTGCTGCATGCATGCTGGTACCATTCAGGTCAGGAGAGGTCATCGGATCCCCGTGATTGTGAGCTACCTTAGGAGTGCTGAGAACAGTACCCAGGTCCTCTTCAAGAGCAACAAGTGGGTTTAAGCAGTGAACTTTCTAGCCCCAATTAGCTGATTTCTGAACATGAATATTCAGTGTAAGGATGGCATATAAGGACTTTTAAATATAAGACAGACAGGTTACACACAGCCATGTGGAGTACATTGCCACGGGGATCTATGTCCGTACTTCAATCAATGCTAACTTTAAAAGTCCTTGGATTTCTGTAAGTAACGCGATGCCTACTGCTTTGAGTGCGGCTGAACAGCTTTTATATAATCCTTGAGTTATATAACTTCTACCATGAGTCTCTGATGAAAACAGCATGTACTGTAGGAGTGAGGTTTCCCTACCCCCACACTATTGCTGGCTAACAGCATTCCTTGTACTACAGGGCAGAAGATGCAGAAATCAATGAATGACCCTTGTGCCTCATACTGCTTTTAGCTGTCTGGTTGAGGATCACTGTTTTTAAGCACTTAAATAATTTCTGCTTCCAGGAAGGTTATACAGAAGACTTGGGACTATAAAATGATGAATCAGATATCCTTGTGCCCCAGTAAAGGCTGTGTTAATTCTATACATTTGTCCCAGAGGCCATAACCAGGCACCCACATCTGTTAGCCACTTGGGAAGGATTGGCCCAGAGCTAGTTCAAGGCTTCCTAAGCTAGATGCTCTTTTATTGAGTTCCTCCACTGTTATTAGGTGGGGTTCTAAAGTGGGGAGAGCTGATTTAAGGATAGGAGGCAACTTTAAGGAAAATTTTAGTAGGCTCCTGCTGTGCAGCCAAGGGCTCCAAGCCTACAGTTGTGGTATCTATATAAGATGTTAGGGAGAACCTGCAGGGAGCCGCGCCCCTCTTATCCTCAGCACAGAAAATATACCTGGATTTGCCATTCACATGCATTTTCATTGGTTTGTTTTAATTTTTAAAAATGTTTGTTACGTTTTTATTCATTTACTGTGTGTGTGCAGGGGGAGGGATGCTCCAGTACCAGGGCATGCAGTGTAGATCAGAGGACAACGTGCAGAAATGTCTCCTCAGCCATGTGGGTCCTGGGAAAACAGGAGTAGGATGTAGATGCTTCTGTAAGTGTTTTCTGGTGTCATGACACTTCCTATGGCACTCAGAAAGCAAGTGGGAAGTCTTGAAGAGTTATGAACACTCTAGGCTCATCTGTCCCGTAGTGTTCTCTTCCTGTACCCTACAACATTTTATAGTGTCTCTAGAGTATTTTTTAATTGAAAAAGAAATGAAATGAAAAATGAATTTCAAAAATGTTTGTTTGAAAATGGAAGTTTCAGTAATTGCCCACTATTTTTGTTTGAGTCAGGGCATCTTGCAGCACAGGCTGCCCTTGAACTGACTATGTAGCTGGATGCTGGCCTTGACTTTGTGATTTCCTGCCTTCACTCCCTAAGTCCTGGGATTACTGGCATGCACTCTAATAGACAGAACCACTAGGCCTGGCTCAATTTTGTTTTTTTTTTAACATAAAAACTAAAAGGCACATGTACCGTGTTTCAATACCAAGGAGTGCAGTGGCCTCCCCTTGTATGCAACAGACAGTTGGGAGGGAAGAGATCACTGAAGTCTAGGGAGAGCCCACTGGAATACTGAGGAACAGCTATCATGAGGGAAGGAGCAGCTGAGATGTCTGCCCAGGTGTGTGTCCAGCCTGGAGTCAAGAAAGTGACATCATAAGAGTCATATTTGAAAGTGAAATGTTTGTCATAAGTGGGGGTGAATATGTGGACATACACTCCTGAAAAGCTGGCCTACTCACAGGTGTAGGCTCTAGTGAACAGGTGTGTTGGTTCAGATATTCTTTTGTATGGTCCTAGGAAAGGTGATCTGCCGTGGGGTGTTGGGGGCCTTCCACGGTCCCCCATAGAACACACTAGGTTCCCCAGAAGGCGGACTGGGGCTGGGATACTAGATGGGAGAGAAATGAAAACACTGAGTCAGTTCTCCTGTCAAAACATATCCTGTTCTTTACTAGAAAATCTCCCTTGGTTTCTTGAGAGAAAACCCTGCTCCCAGTCAGTTCTGCACAGGTGTCTGGGATGTGGTGTGAAGTCCTAAGCACTGTGGAATGTCCCAGCTGGAAGCCAGTGAACTGGACGAGGCACAGGTAGCACATTCCAGAGAAAAGCAGAGGCATTTAGCAGGAAAAGGAAGCCAGCCTAGCTGCAGAGCTAAGCCATAGGTGGCCTGCCTTCAGAGGCATCAGGTCTGAACTCCCAGCCTGGAGTCAGCATGGGAGAAGGGAGATCACAGTGGGGAAGGAGGAGTTGTAAGAACACAGCCTGACCCTGTAGGCCAGATCCCACAGCCTGAAGAGCAAGGCCACACCCCCTGCAGCTCTGAAAGAGAGGTAAGAAGCATTCAGTTTATGGTATCTGGCTCTTCCATGATCTTTTTAACTATGCTATATTGAATCAATCCTGTCCTGATGTGAAGCTTCCTTCTCCCCTCCCCAAACTCATAAAATGTCTGACATTTCTTTTGTTGCTCTCTGAAGAGTCTCCTCTGGCTGCCTCCCCCACACTCATAGCAGTGTCCCTGTCCCCTCTCCTCTCCTTCATTGTATGGCCTCCATCACACAAACACCCCATACATTCATTATATTGCTTCTGTTTAATGCTCTTCCTGCCACCTGGAGACCTGATCATGGCCTGGAGGCCATTTCTCTTAATAACCAGTATCCTCTGAGAGAATTATGTGTCAGTGGCCTTTCCAGACCAACTGACCCCTACCCTTTCTTTTTATTCACAGAAGCTATGGTTGTAATTCAGATATGAACCAAAGATGTGAGAACAACAAGGTGTTACAGGGCTAGCTATGCAAGCCCGCCACATGACATAGCCAGAAATGTGTCACATGACATAGCTAGAAATGGCCACTTCATGCTGTTAGTGCATTACTAAAATGATCTGTCACTATCTGCTCCTTATGAGAAAGTGACTGGGTATCAAAAGAGTGTGACTATGGGAATAGCTTACTGTGACTGAAGAACTGGCCAGGATGAAAACTGGCCATACTGGCGCCCCCTTGTCTCTTAGAGTTAGCTATTACCTCAAGCTGCTACCTGGGCCTCTTGCTGATGTTTGAACTAGCCAATCATGTGAAACCGCACCAATTTCCCAACACCCCCCCCCCACTCCAATTACTATATAAACTTCTAATTTTCGAGCCTCGTGGTCGACTCTCCCACCTCTTGCGTGGGTTGGGTGTCGTCCCGTGGAGCTCCCTGAATAAACCTCCCTCATGTGTATTACATCAAGATGGTCTTTTGTGATTCCTTGGGTGCGCAAACTCCTGAGACTTGAGTGGGGTCTCTTTCATGGACCTAACATTTTAGATCCGTGACACCCAGGAATCCCGACGAAAAGACCCTTGGAGGTGAGGTTCTGTGTCCTGTGTGTGTGCTGGCAGTGTCTCTGTTTTCTCTATATGTGTGGATTTGTGTTTCTGGTAAAGGGAAAGAAATGGAACTTCTTTTGTGCACGCAGCCTCGCTGCATGCAGTTGGAGGCAGCCACTGGCGCACAGCAAAGGGCCCCGAGGCCCAACAGAGGGGCTTGGCATTTGCCCCTCCTGGCTGCTGCGCGCTCCAGCCGGATGCCCACCAGCCGCTGAGAGAACACCACTGCTGGGCCGTGCACCTGTGGCGCGTGAGGGCAACCTGCCAGACAGCCCCTGCGGAAAAGTTGCTTGGGGTTAAGGTGGCCTCCGGGCTCCACGCACCCACCGGGCTTATATAGAAAGAGAGCGGGCGTGAGTCTTTGCACCACACGTGGCTGCTAGGGGTGAGGGGCAGTCGGGGCCCATGGCAGCCCGCTCCATCAGCCTGCTGGATACCATAACATCTGTATGCCAACGCGACCGCTGGGGGTGGGCGGGACCCTGGCCGCTGCGGCTCCCATCTTCCTTGGGCCCACGGCCTGGCTAGAGTGGTGCCTGGGCCCAAGGCCTATTCACGCTGCCGCACCACTCCCTCAAGATGGCCCACGTGCCTCAGAGCTCTTGAGAGAGCCACGCTGGGGGGAGTGGTGGCGGGGGAGGAGCGGCTCTTAAACGGTCAGCGGCTCTTGTGTGTCTGTGTGAATCTTGTGTGTCTGAGTGTGCCGAGAGGCTTGAGTCAGAGTTTTTGTTTGTGGCTGAGAGGGTTGCGTACGACTTTCTGAGCTTTGTGTGATCCTGGTCGCCCATGTGGAATCGGGCGGCTTGCTGAAATGCGCGCAGTTAGTATGGTACGAGCAGCTGCCACTCTGGACAGTGGTTGTGGAGGGAGACGTCCCTGAAACCACAGGCTGCACCCCTTGGGAGACGTTCCAAGGGGGGAAGAAGTCAGGGGGTGCCTGACTGTGAGGGAGACGGAGTGCCCCTTCTACCGGGAGAGGAGTGGACGTGGAATCCCACTCCATCAGAGATAGTGGTTTAAGTCCAAACCCAGACGAGTGTGCTTGGGAATGTGTGTGTCTTTTGTCCTTGTTTTGTTTTTGTTTGTTTTTGTTTTTTGAATTTTCGTTATGAGACAGACTGTGTTGACCTACTATGATTCCTCTCTGGCAGAATTCCCAGAAACAGAGAGATACGATAAAAAAAATTGTTTGAAAGGTAGTCTCAATTTATACAGCAGAAAGTGATAAGAGTCAAGGCTTTTTGCTTGTAACAGAAAGTTAGCTTATAATTGGTCTTCCAGCCCTAAGGCTATATGAAACGTTTTAATTATAAATCTTCTTTAAAAGACTGTCCAGAAATTAGAGGCATAGACAGGCGAATTGTTCCTCTGGAATCTGACCTCACTGCAGAAGAGATAATTCTTGGGCCAGGACTCTGGCAGTATGCTCAGATTAAGAAATATTTATGTTTGAGTTAGTGAAGCTGTGGGACTTCTGAAGGCATTACAATCTGAACTGTCTATTCCATATAGAGTAGAAGAAACATCTATAATCAATTGTTATCTATTATATTCAGTGATAATTAAAAATTAGCCGCTTAAGCTGTTGTAGTGTTAGTCAAAAATTGTAAGAAAGTCTTAAAAAAAAAACCTGATGAGATGTCAGTTTCTTATCTCAAACAGCAATTAAATGGGTTATTACAAAATTTTGATATTTGGTCTATTACACAGTAAACTTTATAGGAAAAATTGATAATTGTTATACAAAGGATAAGTTGTTGAAATTACTTTTATGCATGCTTTCTTATAAATTTATGCATGCATCCCATAAAGAATACATCTACTGTGTTTATAAACAGTCCCTCTATGGGAGAGAAATATATGTGATTAGATCACGTTTATTCTTTTTAATTTCCTCCTGTTTCAGCACAGATAATGGAATTGTGTGCTGTAGCCAGTGTTTTTAAAAGGTCAAGCAGGTGAAGACATTCATAAATGGTATTATATAATAGCAGCAGATTTGAAAGATTGTTTCTTTTTTTTAACAAAAAAGAGGGAGTCATATCCCCGTACACCACAAAACTTTTTAAATTTCAATGCTAAGGAACTCTCTGAGTGTAAGAAAGAGAGAGGGCATGTTTGTGTTTTTCCCTGCAGGATGCTAAAGGAGCATGCTATCTGCCAGAGTGGTTAATGAGACATGCAGATGCTGGGATGAGTTTTTATAGTGTCCTGACAATGATGATAGAGAAGTTGTATTGGGCTTTTGTCCCTGATCCTCCCTTTATTAATCCAACAGTATGAGAAGGCCTAAAAGTTGTGTTAATGGTAACAGCACTAAGTTGAAAATTTTCTGTCTCTATTCAATACGAGAAGTTAGGACTTGGAACTCTTTCAGTGTATAAATGGTATTCTTATTACAAGGTTTTGCTCTTATACAATAAGCTTTAAAAATTTAAAGTAGTTGTTGCTCCAGAAAAATATCTTTTTCAATAATTGGAACTTAAGTTATATCCTAAACAAGCTGCAGCAGAGAAAATTTGGGTAGAGAAGATAATTACTCTAAATGATTTTCAAAGGTTGTTAAGAGATATTAATTGGTTGACATTTCATCTTAAGTTTACTACAGGAGAACTTAAACCTCTGCTTGATACCCTCAAGGGAGTTCGAATCCTAATTCCCTCTCCTCAACAATTAACGGATGAGGGACAAATGGCTTTGCAGATTCATTTTTGTTTGTCTCCAAAGAAAGTTTTAATACCTTATTAAGAGGTTGTTATTGTGTATAGGAAGGAGTCATGAAAATGTGTTTGTTTAAAAACAAAGAACCTGAAGAAATATTTACTATCCCTTATTCCAAACAGCAATTAAAATGGTTGTTGCAAAATACTGATAAACAGGTATTGTGGAATTAATGGTTGTTTCTCCTAAAATAATCTCTGTGCTTGTGATCCATCGGGTAACAAGGAACTCCTCTCTAGAAATTACAGCTGAGAAAGATTGAGAATCTTGTTTGGTTTAAATAAGCAAATGTATGCAACCATTTCGGTTTTGTTTCTGAATAATTTAAAAGATTTTTATATGTCTTAGTTATTAATTATGATCAGAAGGTTATAACATTGGTAACAGAAAAGTTAGATTCCAAACTGGTAACAAGTAACATTTTTAGGGTTGATTTTTAAAGAAAATAAGTTGTTTACACTGTTAAGATTGAGTTTTGCTTCCCCAAATTGTAATTGTGCACTGGTGTTACAAGAGAAATTGAAAGTAAAGGCTTCTCTTGAATCAGAGCCTCCAGCTACAGACACTTTTTGCAACCAAGGAGCAAGAAAGACCCTTTGACTCATCCTGTTTGGAACTACATCATGGCTAAAAGGTAAGGACAGTTTGAAAATCTTAAAGCCAGGCTCTGATCTCTGAGGTACCTCAAGGTAGAACTAATTTGGCTAAGGTAAGAGAGGTAATACAGGGACCTTACTTATAGAGGCTCAACAGGAGGCTAAGTTATGTAATCTAATGAAAGAGGCAGGAAAGGTGTATTATGAAAGAGAGAGAGAGAGAGAGAGAGAGGCTGGAGGCAAAAGAAAGAGAACAGAAGGGATCATAGACAAGAAAAGGAATTTGACTAGAATCTTGGCCACAGAAGAAAAGAGAAGACAGGACCTAGACAGATCAGGTATCCAGATCAGGAAATCTGGGCAACAGAAGACCAGTGTGCTTAACAGAATTAAGTGAGTTGGGGTACTGAGCCTCAGCTAAAAAGCCTCAACTATATCGGACTGAAGCTACTTATTTAAGGCTGTAAAAATTCTTGGACACCGCTGGCTTCTGCAGGCTCTGGATACCTGGGTTTGCAACCTTAGCTACCCCATTGTACCCCCTAACCAAGAAAGGGGAGGTGTTTGAGTGGATTCCCAATCGTCAGAAAGTCTTTTAAAAAATTAAACAGACTTTACTAATGGCCTTGGCCTTGCCTGATGAGAGAGAAGTTACCAGAGGATTCTTTACTCAGACTTTGAGACCTTGAAATAGGGCAGTGACTTGTCTATCCAAGAAGTTAGACCCTGTTGCCAGCAGGTGGCTTTCCTGTTTGAAAACTGTTGCTGCCGTAGCCCTGCTTGTTAAAGATGCTGATAAGTTCACTCTGGAACAACAAATAACTATAGTGACACCCCATGTTCTTGAAAACATTATCTGACAGCTGATCAACGGATGACCAACGCGCTCCCTCTGCTGTCCTCATTCCCGCTACCCTACCGTCCAGGACTAATGACTCCTCACTGAGCTGACATTTGGCAGAAGAAACTGGTGCTCAAAATGATCTGGCAGAACAGCCTTGGCCTAGGAGTCTGAGCTGATCCTCAAATGGCAGTAGCTTTGTGGTTAAAGGTAAGCGGAAGGTGGGGACAGCAGTGGTGGACAGGAAGCAAGTGATCTAGGCCAGCAACTTCCCTGAAGAGACATCGGCCTAGAAAGCTGAACTGTGACTCTGATCTGCGAATGGCAAAGGGGAAGTCTGCACTGACAGCAGGCATGCTTTTGCTACTACACGGAGTAATATACAGACAAAGGGCTGTTGACATCTGCAGTGAAAGACATAAGATGCTGTGGCTAAAGAGAATCGGATGACAGATCTAACCACCAAACAGGCAGCCCAAGGAGCAGGGATCCTGGCAGTCAAAGAGCCTAAAGATTATTATGATGTCAGAGAGACCACTATCAAGTTATAGACAAATTAGGACTGGTCAAGGAAAACTAGTCCTCCCACAGAAAAAAAAGACTCTCAGACTTGGCAGAAGAAATAGTCAAAAGCTGCAAGACCTATGCTATGACTAATGCAGCACACTCCATGTTTACTGAGAAGAAGCTCAGGCGGGACTGGCCTGGAGCCCATTGAGAGATAGATTTTATGTAATAGCCAAGAAGATCCTAGAAGAAATCTTCCCAAGGTTTGAGATACCCAAGGTAATATTCATTGCCCAGGTAAGTAAGTCAGGAAATGGCCAAGATATTGGGGATCGATTAGAAGTTACATTGTGCATATAGGCTCCAAGGTTCAGGATAGATAAGAGGATAGGATAGATAGACCTGATCCGCGCCCCGTCCTGTCCCGCAGGAAGAAGACACAGACCAATCGGGTTCCTCGACTTAAGTTTGTTTACTCAGTCTTTTATGCATGCAGTTACAGCTTAAGCGTAATAGTAAATTCTTTTCTCTCTCTCTTCTGGAACTATCCCCACCCGGAGCAACCAATTAAACCCTATCCTGGCCACACACAGAATGCCACATAGCTCCTGCTCATACGCCAGGAATTCCCGGGCTTCAACCTCACATATTCGGGCTTAGAATCATGTCACTGCCAACACAGCCTAAGGCTATATTAGGAGTTATTTATGCCAGCAAAACTGATAAGGCCAAGGCAGGCAGTGCCATTTTCAAGGTGCGGCCACTAGGCTCCCTACATAGACCCATTAAAAGAAATTGACAGCGGAGAGTGGTTTTAATGGTTAGATAACACTCCTACCCTTTGTGCCCTTCAGGGTTAAGAACACCCTTGGACAGTTTGGTCTGACCCCCCTATAAATTACTCTATGGGAGACCCTCTCCACTGGTAAAAATAGCCTCTGTACATAGTGCTGATACACTGCTTTCCCAGCCTTTGTTCTCTAGGCCCAAGGCGCTCAAGTGAGTGAGACAGCGAACATAAAGCAGAAGGCCTACTCAAGAGAAGGAGACCGGAGACCTGCAAGCCACACATCTCTTCCAAGTTAGAAATTTGGTCTACATTTGATGCCTTCGTGCACAAAACCTTGAGACTCAGTGAAAAGGCCACCCTACTCTCTACTTTTTTGGGACCCCTTTTAATATTGCTTCTGCTTTTAAATTATAAGTCCATGTCATGTGTGTTAGATAGGCTAGTCAGTCGCCTTTGTTAGAACAAAAAGTAGTGCAGTGCTGCCTTTCGTTTTTGAGGCAACAGTACCATACCCTAAGAATCAGGTGTGTCAGGGAAAAGATCATAACCAGTCCTAAGATTAGGACTATTTACGAGAAGTGGGGAATGAAGAACTGGCCAGGATGAAAACTGGCCATACTGGCGCCCCCTTGTCTCTTAGAGTTAGCTATTACCTCAAGCTGCTACCTGAGCCTCTTGCTGATGTTTGAACTAGCCAATCATGTGAAACCGCACCAATTTCCCAACCCCCCACTCCAATTACTATATAAACTTCTAATTTTCGAGCCTCATGGTCGACTCTCCCACCTCTTGCATGGGTTGGGTGTCATCCTGCGGAGCTCTGTGAATAAACCTCCCTCATGTGTATTACATTAAGATGGTCTTTTGTGATTCCTTGGGTGCGTGAACTCCTGAGACTCGAGTGGGGTCTCTTTCATGGACCTAACATGACATTTAGACACTCCATAGGCTTTCAGTGGAAAACAGTAGACATATATGTGTTCATCAGAATTCAAATTCCACCAAATTAAGTCACTAAGGTTGATTTATCCTGGAGCAGCTCTACATTCATACAGTAATGGCCAGGGAGATTTGGGTTGGTTTTAGAACCTTTTCAAGATTGAAGAGATAGAAATGACCCCATCTAAATTTCATGGGATAAAAATGGCAAGAAAGTAGTTCCTTCAAAGATAGTATGAAGTGCTACTACTACCAAGAAGAGTTGAGCAAAAATGTGCCTCACCCCATAAGTAAGGCGATAGTAGTAGAAGATGAAGAGGCTGGACTGATGGCACTCTCAATCTCCTTGGGAATCATTCTAATTTAGTAACAAGGAGGGACTTTTATAGTTAGAGGTCTCCTGTTTCACAGAACATTGCTCCGGGGGAATCAGCTTTCAATTGTCTGCGTAAAGATAACAGCAAGGTCAGCTATAAAGGAAGACTGTTTGTATGCTAAAGTTGTGTAGATAAATACTCTATAACTTGTATGTCAATGGTCAGGTGGAGGAAATCAATTCACAATTTGCAAAGGCTGTCTGTTTGCCTCCCATCTCATATAGGCACAGGCTCTGTGGGGAAAGGAGCCAGGAAAACTGTAATTCCTAAATTCAAACTCATTCTTTATTCTTCCTCCATGGAAATAGTTAATTTGACTTTTCTATTTGTTTTTGGTTTATGATGTATGGTCCCATGGAGACCAGGCTGGTCTCAGATTTACTAGGCCACCAAGGCTGATTCTCCTGCCTCAACTCCATGTGCTGGGGTTACAGGTGCATGCTGCCATGCCTGGCTAGAGAGAATTTGAACCAAGACCACAACACTTCTTCCTAAGACTACCTTGTGTCCCTCTCCAGAGAGAGCTGGTGTTTCCTAAGGGAAGCCCCAGAATATGTTCTGATGGTCTCAGTCTGTACCTAAACTCTGTGAGAGTCTGGCTGCTGTCAAAGAGGCTGGTATTTTTTGGCTGAATGTAAGGTTTCTGGAGCTGAATGCACACCTCTCAGATGTACATTCAGGTGCTTTCTGAGAAGAGAGAAAGAGGCAGTGTAAAGTCCAGTTTTTATGTTAGGAGTTATGTGAATAAGTTATGTGCTTATCCTAAAGGCCAGAAAGCAGGCATAGCAGGCAAGGCAAATAGGCAGGATTCTTTCTTATGACACACACACATTCTATCTGCATAACTGGGGAAATTGGTATGAAAAGAACAAAAACCTGGGCGCTGTCCTGGGGTGAAAAGTTCACGGAAACTTAGTCTCCTAGAACCGTGGCATCCTGTATAATGAATGCTCCAATGTCCTTGCTTTAGTTGGTAAAGGGATCTGTGTGCTTTCTCTGCCCTGTTCTATTCTCTATTGCTACTGGTAGTGGTGGTGATGTGTGTGTGTGTGTGTGTGTGTGTGTGTGTGTGTGTGTGTGTGTGTGTACATGCATGCATATAAAGGGCATGGGAAACCCTGAGTACTAGCCTTGGTTATTCCCCTTGTGTGAGAGAGAATTTTTGTCCTCATTTCAAATATACATCAGGCTAGCTGACCTGTAAGGCTCCTGAGAGTCCTCTGTCTAGCATTTTGAATGATGTTGTAAGATCAAACCAGAAATACCCCTATTCCAAACACAGGCTGTTCGCGCACCCCACGAATCACGAGAGACCTGTCTTGATGCATACTGCAAGAGGAATTTTAATCGGAGCTCCGGGACGACCCCATATCCCACACAGGGAACAGGGGGCTCGACCTCGAGGCTCGAAAATTAGGAGCTTTTATAGCAATGGCGTAGGGGGGTTGGGGAAATTGGCGAGGTTTCACATGATTGGCTAGTTTAAACATCAGCAAGATACCCAGGTAGCTAACTCTAAGAGACAAAAGGGGGGGAAGGGGGAGGTAATCTACCTAACAGTTAAGTCACGTACTACCTTAGGCAACCTCCTGGGGTGTTGAGACATTCCACAGAAGTCGCTGTGACATTCAGAGGGCGTTGGGCTATTCTGTGATTGTTCCAGGAAAGGCTTGCCCGTAGCTAGGGCCATCGGTTAGTTTAAAGGTTCACTTTCCCTCCTGACACAAGGGATTCCATTTTGTCTTTGGTTACGTACTACTCTTTCATTGTGTGCTGGGATTACAGATACATGCTGCTGTATTTGGTTCTACCTAGGTCCTGTAAATAACATAGCAGTCAGAACATTGCAATCTTGAATAGCAGGCCATTACCCATTGAGTCATTTGACCCTGTCTTGTTAAGTCCTTGATAGGAAATAAAGATGGACACACCTGCTTTGTGCTTTCTCTTTTGCTCAAATGAACCATTTCACTGACCTTAAGTGCTACATCCTCTCCAGTAGTGACAAGCATGACGGGCCCCAAAAACCTGGGTGCTGTCCTGGGGTGAAAAGTTCACGGAAACTTAGTCTCCTGGAACTGTGGCATCCTGTATAATGAATGCTCCACTGTCCTTGCTTTAGTTGGTAAAGGGATCTGTGTGCTTTCTCTTAATGCTTTATTACAAGTGCTCCTAAGGATTGATATTTTGACATATAGCTAAGTTAGATTCTAGGAAGTCCTTGATCCAACCCTGGGCAGGGATAGCTAAGTCACCGCCCTACACAGGAATTTATCATTATCTAGGAAGAAGGAAGTCTGTGACCTAAGGAGGAACCAGAGTAGATTCTTAGAACTATAGATAGCTAAATTACACCCATACAGAAGTATTTACAATGGCCTAGGGGGAAGGTGGACTATACAATAGACTAGAATAGGAACTATGGCTTCTAAGATTAAGTGGACCTTAGGTGGAGCTGTTTTTTGATCCCAGTTGTAAACATTGAATTTTATCCCAGTTGGTTCCTGCCAGTCCTTCCGTTTGCATTCTTCTGTTTTGTGTAAGAATCCAGTAATCTCATTGTACCTTGCCGGTGTGTCACCTAACTTCCCTATTTTCTTCTGTATAAAAAATCTGATGCCCAATGTGACACATTACATTCAGATCCAGCACACTCTCTCATGTCTGTGTCTGTCTGTCAATTCCCTCTGACTCTATGCCCACCCACCGGAACCCCTGATTCCCATGGATTGAGAGGGGCTGATTAGGCCCGGTCCGTGGCACTTAAGTTGTTACAGTCAATAGAAGAATGTGTTCTGACTGTACTTTTCCTTGAATGAAGAGATAATGCAAGAATTTTGGGTGTTCAGGAAAATGAATATGGGGAAATTTTGGTAAAAATCAGAGACATTTGCCCACTGCTATAAATAACTCCAACTATTTGCTTCTGCATTCTTGTAGATGCTTTTCCCTGAGGTAGTGGCCATTTACAATCATGTATAAAAGTGATGAGATGTGGAATCTGAGATTTACTCAAACCAGGCTGTTCTGAGTGGAAAGGGAGCTGAAGCCTAGCCACCTTTGAGGAACCTAAGTCCCGGTGAGGTTGTGGTCTAGGCAACCAGGCAGAGATGCTGTGGAGATTCTCCCTGTGCTTGCGCATGCCTGGTGTGCACACTCACAAGTTCCATGAGGCAGAGCAAGGACGCAAGGGTCGTTTATCTTCCGGGTCAGTGCAGTTTGGTGGACACAGAGGGCTGTGTCTGAAGCTGATCGTTACTGTGTGTGGTAGTTACTTTACTGGCTCTGTGAGCCAGGCAACTCTTAAAAAGAAGGGTGTATGCGGCTCATTGCCGCAGAAGTAAAAGCTGTGAGCACACGAGTGTGCCAGAGACAGCAAACCGGAAATGGCAAGAACCTTTAACATCTCAAAGCCACCTCCAGTGACATACTTCTCCAACAAGCCACAGCTCCTAAGCCTTCCCACACAGTGCCACCAACTGGGAACCAAGTGTTCAAATACACGAACCTACTGGACACATTCTCATTAAAAGTACCACACCATGTATAGAAAAGGACTTGGCGGATATAGATTAAGAAGCGCTTTCCTGAGCACCTAGCCCTGCTGGGCAGTTCTAATGTATATTGTGTAGTATGTAATGTGTCATCAAACTCTTAATAAAAAGGGAAAGCATTCTAACCTTACTTACACCCATGGATACTGTATATGCATTTTACTGTCATACAGTGCAGTCCCTAGCTTGTGCCTAATGGATACTTACCAAACAAATGAATGAATGTTGCCATTAATTTTGTACTTTGTGGAGTATTGATTAAATGATTGGATTTGTGCAGGTATTCAGATAATGCAAAATGCTTTAAACTGTAAGATGATGAATGGTATTACACACTGTGCCTCCTTAGTGTTGGGTAAAAATGATAAGGACTTACCAAACCCCCTCATCAGTGTTCCCTTCAACCCACATGTACTTGAGTTAGAATAAATTCTTTGCAGTTGCAGGAACCCACACCAACCTTGTGGGGCTTATGGTGGTACCTGCCACTCACTGAAATTTCTACATTGTTCCATGAGTTGGCTGGCCCCTAGCTTGGACTGGTACTCTGGAGGAGGGGGTCTGGGTTTTGGTTAGCCACCTCCTTTTGCTCCCAGACCAGATGACACAGCCAGATGACAGGCTGATAATTTTTTTTATGTTACAGAAAATAGCAAAGTAAATGCAGGCAGCTCCTTGGCAAGGGTGAGCCAGCCAGGTGCCAGGCACACAGGCTATCACTAAACAAACACAGACATCTCTGTTCTCATAAGACACAGTGTCACATTCAGCCCTTCCAACAGAGTCACCACTTCAGGAAAATTCCATCTAGGAGTCTAAAGGTTGACATTAGAAGCCATGTGTGGCATATACCCCTTGGACTCATTTCCTTGACAGCCTTGACTTCTTTATTACTTGTACATTGATCAGTATGAGTCTCTACATGGGCTCACCTTTCTTTACAACCTTCTTGGCAAGGGTTGTCAGATGGTCAAGCAAGTTCATATTCAGGAGACAGGTATACCAGAGTTGTCCTTTCTCTGCTTTAGTTATAAGGATGAAATGTGAGCAACTATATATTCGAAGGAAGCTCATTAGCCACACATGCTCTAAGCAAGAACTGTGATTAAAACAGACCAAACTAAAGGCGCTCGAGGAGCCCTTCAGTTTCAAAACACAGGGAAACCCACCAGCTAACAAACACCATGTCCATACACCATGATTTGAATCAGAATTTATCCACTTGTGATTTTTTTCCAAGTTTATTGTGGAAGGCACATTTAATAAGAGGCCTGCACTTGTAACAAGTTATTAAGTATATGAGACAATGATGCTGTCTGTAGCTACACATGTTTAACAGATCCACAAAACTAACCCATCCTGCTCTGAAACTTAGTAACTTTCTTGGTGGTAGTGATGATGAGTGTGTGCATGTTTTCTTGTGGGTTTGTGTGTGTGTGTGTGTGTGTGTGTGTGTGTGTGTGTGTGCATATGTGCAGGCACAATTGTGGGTGTGGAGAAGCCAGAGGTAGATATCAAGTGTCTTCCTCTGTTGCTCTCCACCCCTTATTTTTTGAGCCTGGGTTTCTCACCAAACTTAGAACTCATAGATTAGCTAGACAGGCTAGCTAGTGAATCCCTGGAATCCTCCTGTCTCCACTCATTTTCTATATACTGTGTTGTTCACTTTCTTTGTGGGTACTTAGAATTTGATCCCAGATCCTCATGCTAACAAAGCAAACAGTTCATTGTCTAAGTCATAGTCCCAGTCCTTGTACCTGTAGATTAACTATGTTCCCTTCCTGTCCCCAGCCCCACCAATAACCACATTCCACTCTTCTACAATGGGCTATGTGAGTTCTTAATAGAACTAGAATCCTGACATACTGGTCATTCCATAAATGGACTTGTTTCATGTACTATGTCTGCTAGGTTTCTTCCTGTTGACCTCCAATTCTCTCTCTCTGTCTCTCTGTCTCTCTCTCTCTCTCTCTCTCTCTGTGTGTGTGTGTGTGTGTGTGTGTGTGTGTGTGCATTAGAAATCAGCATGAAACTTTCTGAGAACTAAGAAGTTGAAAGATGTTATGGTAACCAGTGTTTCCTTTCAACCTAATTACTTTGTTTTCATTTCAAAGTCCTTCTGGTTTATTATTTCCAAAGTACCAACTCATAAAGATAATCTAAGTGGATAGGAAATTAAAATATCAAATTAGAAACACTAGAAGGTCTTGCATAAGAGACATGGTTACACAAGGTAAAACCTTATCATAATATAGTATATAACATAGAATATATAAATGTATACACACACACACAAATTCATTACAATATAGAAAATCGCAGTTAAGGCAAGCATATATCACCTACAGAAATGGTCATAATGAATACCTATGTGAGAAAAAAGTGTGAGCTATAAAATGTGTGTGCTGTGCATCTTTATTAATATAAAGCCTCTTCATAAAACTTCCATCTATAAAAAACATTACTGTTGTGAAATGAAGGTGGCAAGATCATAAATCAGAGGGCAGAGTGCAGAGGGATTTCAATCAAGGCTGCAAAGTCTGCTTTTCAAAAGACATCAGCCCAGTAACTCCTTCCATGGGTGTTTTATTCCCTATTCTAAGGAGGAACAAAGTATCCACACTTTGGTCTTCCTTCTTCTTGAGTTTCATGTGTTTTGCAAATTGTATCTTGGGTATTCTAAGTTGCTGGGCTAATATCCACTTATCAGTGAGTGCATATCATATGAGTTCTTTTGTGATTGGGTTACCTCACTCAGGATGATATCCTCCAGGTCCATCCATTTGCCTAAAAAATTCATAAATTCATTTTTTTAAATAGCAGAATAGTACTCCATTGTGTAAATGTACTACATTTTCTGTATCCATTCATCTGTTGAGGGACATCTGGGTTCTTTCCAGCTTCTGGCTATTATGAATAAGGCTTCTATGAACATAGTGGAGCATGTGTCATTACCAGTTGGAACTTCTTCTGGGTATATGCCCAGGAGAAGTATTGTTGGATTCTCCAGTAGTACTATGTCCAATTTTCTGAGGAACCACCACACTGAATTCCAGAGTGGTTGTACAAGCTTACAATCCCACCAGCAATGGAAGAGTGTTCCTCTTTCTCCACATCCTCGCCAGCATGTGCTGTCACCTGAAGTTTTGATCTTAGCCATTCTGACTGGTGTGAGGGAAGAGATGGAGTTATTTCATCCTTTGAGTTTTATGGTTTTACTTATAATCTTTAATCTTTATGGTCTTGGGTGCTCTGGCTAAAGCAGGAGACCTGGTATAAGCCCTCAGATGTGTCCCATGGCTGGGGTAACACTGATGGGAACCGAAGGGGCTCAGCAGGGCCAGGAGGGACAGAGCATGACAAGTCAGAGGACAACTTTAAAATACACTTGTCCCTCCCACCTTGCTTTGAGTTCAGACTATCTGGACCACAAGCTTCAAAGATGGATTCCTGTTTCCACCTCCAACCTCACCATAAGGGTGATGGTATTACAAATGCTCACCACCAGATCTGCTCTGGACATGTTCTAAGGATCAAACTCACATCATCAGGCTTGCATGCCAAGTGCCTTACCCACCAAGCCATCTCTTTGACTCATGTTTTGTTTTTAAGTGTTTATTTAAAATGCAGCACAAAAGTACTTACATCAAATCATCATTAGCAGAATCCCCTATGTGCTGGGTGTTGGGATAACTTATGATATAAATGATGCTGGTGTGAAAAGCCTATGCATCCATATGCCTGGAAAATGAGGTAGTGACCATAAGTACACTATTTAACACAAAAGCAGTCTGGCCCTGGAATAATGCACACAGAAAGCAGGAGGCAATTTCTGGAGCACTGAGTAGTTTGCCAGCATTAGAAGCTGGTCAGAACAGGGCAGATTGGAGCAGGCAGTGGGCAGCGGGCAGCAAACCTGGAAATTCATGAAGTCAGAGTGGGGTGGCTTGGTTATTAAGAGTATAGTGAGACTGGAAATCTCTGAGCATCTTTATAAAGTCACTGGGCACCCAAGCAGGATGAGAGCATCATTGCTTCTGGGTGATCTGAAGTCTATATTGTGTATTATGACTGTCTTTCCTCTGTATGTACATGCACAGAAAGGGAGAGAGATAATAGGTTACAAACTTGAGATCTGTAGGATTAGTCAGTGCTTTATCATAACTCTGAGCCATCTGGCTGTGTCTTGACTGACGGCCTTTGGGTTTCAGCTTCTGACTCACGGTACTGTTTTTGAAGTAACCAGTGATGGAAGACTTCCAGAACAGTAGCTGGAAACACACTTACACCCAGCCCTTCTCTCTCTCTCTCTCTCTCTCTCTCTCTCTCTCTCTCACACACACACACACACACACACACACACACACCTCCCCTCATTCAGGGTGTGATCTAACTACATGGAAAATTTTGTATTAAGTGTGGAAAAGTTTAGCTCTTGCCTTAAGACACTGGCTGTTTCACTGGGTGAGTATTTTTAAGCAGGAGCAGAACAGCAGTCAACAAATCATTACTGAGTTTATTCCATTAGCAGCAGGGCTGGATTTGAGAATGGAGGTCTGGGCAGGTTTAGATGAGCTTATGCTTTAGGGGAGGGAGGACACCTAAAACTGGAAAACTAAGTTGACAGAATCTTTACTGTCAAGTATGCCACAGCTAACTTGAGGTTAAAAAATCAGAAAAGTCCAAATACCTAGCAAGCAGACTAGTCCACAAATAAATTAGATACAATTTGTTGTTGTCTTAAGAGGTAGGAGGGAAAAAGAGGTAGCTGAGCTGGCCTAGAACTCACCATGTAGCCTAAGCCAACCTCAAAACTTTTGTCAATCCTCCTGCCTTAGTCCCCCAGGTACTAAGATTTAGGGCTGAACTAACTTTATATGAATTTTTTGCAATTATTCAGGATACACAAATGAATTGGAAGCATTGTTACATTATGTAGGATAATAAATGTCCAAACTATACAGCAGTGATTCTCAACCTTCCTAAATGTTGCAACCCTTTAATGCAGTTCTTCTGTTGTGGTGTTAGGCAATCCCTGTGAAAGGGCTGTTGACCTCCCCAGGGGGTCAGTTTGAGAACCACTGCTATTGAGCATGATGTCAAACAAGTAAAGAAAAATAAGCATAAAATAAAATGGATAAAATGTATCAATGTGCTGTTTGTGACTCTGGAAGATCAGATGCAAAATATTTTCCTTTGTATTTCTTTTATGGTTGTTTAGATAAACTCATGTAGCTCACTCTGTCCTCAAACTCATTATGTAGTGAAGAATGACCTTGAATTCCCCATCCTCCTGCGGTCTTCCTGAGATCCTCCTGCCTCTACCTCTTCAGTGATGGACACCCAATATTTACCACAAACCAGGGTTTCAGGCATGCAAGACAAGGACCCTACCTACCAAGTTACACCTCAGCCATTCTTTACATGTCATTTTAAATTTTTTAAAGATTTATTTTTATTTTATGGGTATAGATATTATGCTTGCATGTATGGCTATATACTAAATGCTTGTAGTGGCTGCAGAGGCCAGAGGAAGGTGCCATACTCCCTAGACCTGGAATTACAGACAGTTGTGATCCACAGTGAGTGTTAGATTCTCTGTAAGAGCAGCAAGCACTCTCAATGCTAAGCCAATATACACATGTATATATTTCTATGAAATGGGTGAAAGGGCTTTTATCTCCTTATTAACCTCTTTTAAAACTAATTAGAATTAGAGAGATAGACAGACAGACAGACAGATACATAGATAGATATGTAGATACATACATACTTAGTGAGCACCTGGCTCCTTACCATTTAGTAAGCAAATTCTAGAGGAACAATGAGCTGTACTGAGCTATATAAAAATAATTGTCTTTGAGCCAAGCTCTTTCGCTGGTCATTCACTCATCAGTCTGCAAGTACTGTGCATTCTGCTCTGTGGCACCCATGTCTGAATCACTCTCTGTACAGAACAGTGTTACACACATCCCAGTGAAGTGGCTTGACAAGCTGAAAAGCTGGAAAGCACTCATGAGACACAGAGTTTCAAAAGAAACTCATTCTCCTGGGAAGGAGTTTTCATAACCTGTATATCCCCACATTAGTCTGGTGTATGGATCCAAGTGCTCTCATTTAGTAGTATCTTATTATAGTGCCTTCATAGGTTGACTCCTGTCATAGCTAAGCCTTCCAATGTTCCAATGGTCCACTGAGAGAATCCTTGATTTCAGTGGGAATTCAGAAAACTATATAGAGACAGGAAACTTTAGCATTACAAAGAATGGAGCCAAAGTAGCTTAGGGCTGGTCTGCAGGATGTTTACTAGGGACAGTAGCCAGTCTTACCCAGGCAAGGGACTATTAAAGGTTAGAATTTCCCACTGAGACAGGAATCTTCACTATAGCCAGGTATAGCAGACTACATTGCAGATTAGAAGCAAGTTGGTGAATTCTTCTGACAAATAGAGATTCCCCACAGATTCTTTTTTTTTTTTTTTTTTTTTTTTTTTTTTTTTTTTTTTTTTTTTTTTTTTTTTTTTTTTTTTTTTTTTTTTTTTTGAGACAGGGTTTTTCTGTATAGCCCTGGCTGTTCTGGAACTCACTGTGTAGGCTGACCTCAAACTCAAGAAATTCGCCTGCCTCTGCCTCCTGAATGCTGGAATTAAAGGTGTGAGCCACCACGCCTGGCTCCCCACAGATTCTTAAAAGCACAGCCAAGTTACCTTCATATGCTAGTATTTACCTAGGCCTAGGAAATAGGGGGGGGGTTGTGGTAATACATTATTCATGAGAAGATCTGCTAGAGCAGTACCCCCTGCTTCTAGCTTTCACAAGGCTCAAAGGAGTAACACAAATTGTGACTAGGGTGTGAAATCCTTACTTGTCATTAGCTGATCCTAGGCAGAGCTGTTTTTATTTACTGTAAATATTTCCTGGTTCCTGTAAGTCCTTTTGATGTATACATTCCTTTTGTATTGTGTCATTGTAACTTGGTGGATGTATCTTGCCTGGTTTCTTCTTACTCTGCTGTATAAAAAAGTTTGATGCTCGACCTCACATTACATTCAGATTCTACACACCCTCTCGTGTGGTCTCTGTTTGTCACTCGCCAAACTCCTTTGCCCACTTGCTCCAGAGAACCCGTTCCACACAGACAGGGGATCTAAAGGGTCTGCAGCAGAACAGGAAATGGGTGAGCCAATTATACTATAGGTAAAGTTTCAATTTTATAATGTTTAACTTGAAACAAAGAAGAGCTGTGATTTTTGTTTGATACATTTAATAGAATAAGCTGAACAGTAGCCTAGTACATCCCAACTGTAAAAAATAAAAAACAAGTCTATTTTTCTTAGCACATCTTCCCAATGGTATTTCATTTCTTTGGACTGACGTACATATTGATATTACAGGGTAAAACCTTTTTTTCTCCCCCATGTATCTTAATTGAGAAACAAGCCTGGGTTTCTTTTGCCTTTAGATATTAGGTGAATGAAGTTCCATCTCTGTGGAAAGATGTGTCCATCTTATCCTAGAGTGAGAAAAAGAACATGTCAGCAAACGTATTCTATGGGGAGACGATCTTTAATCCTAACCCCATTTCAATCTAATGTTAGAGTCATCAATCTCATGGTGGTTCATCTACAGGGCAGAATGTGGCCCGGAAGCCCCAATCCACCCCGAAGCCCCAACTGTTGGAGTGTGGTTCTGGGCAATGACAGCGCACTGAAGAGCCTCAGAGCCAGCGTGGCCTGAAGCAGGGTCTGAGCCGTCCATCATAAGGAACCCGTGGACTCTGCCGGCACCATTGAGCTTACAGTGAGCTAAGTGACCGTTTGTTCTTCGGGTTTGTTAATACGGTGCAGAATAAGGAAGTGGTGAGAGCAAATGAGTTAATCTTGTGACTCAATGAGGACAGTGGATGGTGTGCAGTCTCTAAATCAGGTTGAGACCCCACCTCATAGCCATGACTCTACACTCGGGAGAGGCACACTGTCTTGATCACACATGTGTGTACAGAGACAGACAAACAGACAGACAAGGGAGGGAGGGAGGGAGGGAAGGAGGGAGGGAAGGAGGGAGAGAGCGAGAACTGGGATTCTTGGAAACACAGAAAATTTCAAAAGTGTGACAGAGTCCAGGATACATATAAAACATATGCATGTAATGATTCGGTAATTAGATTCCCTTGCTCCCCTCATGCAAATGCATACACACATAACAAAAATGTCTTTAAAAAGGAAGGAGAGAGACAGAGACAGGGAGAGAGCTTGCTTGGCTTCTGTGTGCTGCTCTTTTGCGCTCAGGGTCACCTCCCAGTTGTAGAGTGATGTTCAGGACTCATGTACCTGCTGTATGTCCCTACAGTATCTGTACACCGCTCTTTGGTCAAGACTTCTGTCTCTTTCCCATATCTTGCTAAAGATTTGTTGCAGATATTGAGACAGGAAGGAATGAGGAATGCTTGTAAGTTTATGTTTTTTGACAAGTACACTAGACAGATGGCCCATGTACCTAGACTAAGGGGAGACTAAAGGATCCAGGCAAGAGACTTGCTGAGTCCTTCCTTAATTCCCTCACCTTCCTTTAGAAGAAAGGAACTATCAGGATCCCTCCCCTAGAGGTTGGCTGTGTGCGAGAAACACTTGTGAGTACAAAGTAGAGTCAGACGTGTAAGTCTAGGTATGAACTTCTCTGATGACTGTGGAGGCGTGCTCCTTAGCTGAACTGTTTGAGACCCAGGATGACAGACAGTGGATATGTAAAATGCGACCAGACAGAAGCAAAGCAGGAAAGGTTGGCCTCGGGCTGAGGTGCTTAAGGGTTCACCACTTGTCTGTAAGCTGTGGAACCCACTCAAGCCACCTGTGGGGTCTGGGTTCCAGGGGTCTTACTTCTCAGTCCTCCATGCCTTGAGTAGTACTTGGCTTGTGGGAGTGAGCTGTTCCTGCTCTGCTGTCCTGATATGGTGCCTCCCACGGGGAGATTCCTTCGAATGCTCCAGATTCCATCCAGGGCCACTGTGAATGTGTTAGGAGCAAGATAGTGATAGTGAGTAGTATGCTCTTCTAGCACAAAGTACTTCAAAGGGATTTTCCTGAGTGATTGTGCTTCCAATTAATTGGGTAGAATATATTTGACCAATTCATCAAGCCACATGAGGTGTTTGCCATCTATTTATTCTTTGATACACTTCATGCATTCAGTGATGGAATTAAACTACTGTGTGCTCTTCTTATGTTTGAGTCTCCGCAAAGACATGAAAGGTCATTATGGTAACATATATCGCAAAACAAAGGATCAAGGGTAAATAAGACAAACTCTATATATTGTTCAGTTTTCCATATCTGATTTTAATTCAATTCCTTCATTAAGTGGGAATATTTTCATAGATTTAAAAACATTCAGAAGACTCTAGACTCTCCTAAAAGCCATGAGCCAGGTGTGGCTTAATGTCCCCGTGAAAGCACCATGACAAACCCAGTGTACCCTACTGTCATAGTGCTGAACACCTGGAAAATGGCGTCTGCACTGTGATCTGCAGATGGCAGGTCTGGAGTCCTGAGAAGGGTGCCTATACAGGAGCACATGTCTAAGTGTTGCTAATGCTTTGAATCCCAACATATCCTAAAACCATCTGCTTAGCTATTGCTTTAACTTCTGTGCTGGCTAGTATTATGTCAATCTGACACAAACTACTCATTTTCAAAGAGGACCCTCAACTGAGAAAATGTCACCATTAGATTCGCCTGTAGACAAGCCTGGGGGAGAGGACATTTTCTTGATTGATGATACAGTGGAGGGGGGGGGCCTTCAGCTCACTGTGGGTGGTACCAAACTTGAGCAGGTAGCCCTGGGGTATATAAGAAAGCATGCTGAGCAAGCCAGGAACCAGCATCCCTCCACAGCCTCTGCATCACCTCCTGCCTTGACTTCCTTTAGGGATGAAGTATGGCCCTTGAGTTATACGATGAAATAAACCTTCTCCTCCCCCCAGTAGCTTTGTTCATGGGGTTTACTGCAGGAATAGCAATGCCGACTAAGACAAATTTATCCACAAGGAAAAGCACAGTCCACACTGACTGAGTTAGTGAACTCAGGTCAGCTGCTGTGACTTGTTATATGGTTCTGAACACATGTGAGCATCTTATTGCTGACTATTCTCCTCAGAGCCAGCAACAGTCTCACCAATGCTCTCGTGACACTTGGTACCTCCCTAAACGATTCCACAGAAAGCAATGCCCAGAGGGAACACAGTCTCTGGGCTCAGAGTAGAGTGGGGCTTCAGTCCCAGCCCTTTCACCATCAACTGAGAGAGCCTGGACAAGTTTTATTAACACACTGGCTTTGTTTCCTTAGATTTGAAATGGAGTTAATAATACCACCTTGAGGGTTCTTCTTAGATGTGGTTGGGATACATATAGAGTGCTTTGTGTTTAACATATGGTTGCTGTTGTTTTCGAAAGGACAGTGATTTCACTGTCAAAGGGTGAACTCCTCAGAGTCTATCTGCAGAGGTGCAGCCCTTAGCTAGCTAAGCTGAGTGCTACCCTAGTCTCTCTCGCACCGACTGGGAGGAGAGTGGCTGACGCTGCCTATCAAGATGAGAGTCAGCCTCTTTCTAGGTCCTTAAGGATAGACTTCACAGTCTCTGTCAAGATCTTATGAAATCAAAGCCGTTCTTTGAATCTAACCTAAATCTTCCCCTCCCATTCAAGCCAGTCTCCTCCTTTGTCCTCTCTAAAGAGAGAAAAGGCTCCTCTCAGGTTCTCAAAGGCAGGTGACCATAAATATTTGCCCTAGAAGATCTAGCAGGTGGAAAACAGTTTGCAATCTAGAGCATATGCCACACTACATTGGATATGAGTGTTGTCAGGGACAACTCTGACTGTGGTCTTCCTTTCTTGCTGTAGTCCAGGCTAGCCTTGAACTTATGATAGAGCCAAGAATGACCTTCAACTCCTGGTCCTCCTGCCTCTACCTCCCAAGTGATGGAATTTAATTTAAAGCAATAAAAAGGCACTGTAGATGTTTGAGTATGGAGGTGACCTGATTAGTCCTATAGACCATTCTGGTTTCTGTGTAGAGTGCACTTAGGAGACCACAGTGGAAGCAGCTTCAAGCCCAGCTGCTCTCGGGAGAGGAGAGGGATGGAGGAGGTCAAGGGGACAGCTAGGGAAAATTAGGGCTTGTCCACACGTAGAGTCAGCAAGTTTAGCTGTGGTCTGAAGTGGAGCTTAAGAGCCTGACTTGTAAATGGTGCTCTAATCAAGTAAGTGGAATGTGTGCTACTTCTTGATGTGGGGAAGACCCTTGAAGAATGGGTAAAAAAAAATCTGGGTACAGAATTAGAGCTCTCTTTAGGATGTATTAACCTCGGGGATTACGGGGATGGGGGGTGGGAGTTGATCAGACATCCATTTGGAAGGCAACTATGCTCACTACTATACCGCCAATGCAACCAGACATCCAGTTGGAAAGTCAAGTAGGCTCCAAGGTTTGAGGAGGGAAAACAAAAGCTAGACATTTTGGAATGGTTATCATTCTAGGGCGTCTAAAGAAAAGGACCGGGATGACTAGTCGTACATGCTTTAATCCCAGAATTTGGGTGGTAAAGGCACGTAGATCTCTATGAGTTTAAGGCCAGCCTAGGCTATATATAGAGACCCTAACTCAAGCGGGGGGGGGGGGGTGAGTTATCCATATAAGGGAGAAAAGGGTGGTAGAAAGATAGGAGCTGAGCTAGGGGAATGGAGACCGATGGTATTTGGGCCATATTGAGGCCTTGAAAACAGACAAAAGGAGTGGGACCCATGACAGGTCCCACTGAGGGCATGGATATGGTGGGGAAATCACAGGTTTTGGCCTTCAAACAACCTTTTTGGTTTGGGGGACCAAAGTGCACTTACAACAGGGAAGAGAGAGGAACAAAAGGATGAATGACACGCAAGTAACCCCTCCATGGGCACTCACTCTTAGCATCTATAGATAGCAGCTATAGCACTTGAATGCTGCACGTGGAGTCTGGGCTATGTATGGTAATGTGTGTCTTCTGGAAGGAGAAGCTCCAGCGGTCATCAGGTTTTCTGTACACCCTACTAGAAGGTCAATGGCTGGTTAAGGGCTGCCCACATGAAGACCAATGGCTAGTTAGGGGCTGCCCACATGAAGACCAATGGCTAGTTAGGGGTTGTCAGCACTGCAGTGGCAAGAATCCATCGCTCTCCCTGGGTACTGGGTCCCTATGCTGGAGGAGCCCTTTAAAGGACTGCTTTATACCAACTAATTCCTACTCTGAGACTTTTCTAGATGAAATAGTGCCTTTGTGCGCCCTCTGGTGGATACCATAAAATGCAGCCCTTGGTAGCTTCATGCTAAGTGAATATTTGAAAATATTTACAAAAACAAATGTTTCTTTCCTATTCTCTTAGGCTGTCTCACATTAAAATGCACTCAACAAGAATGATACAAGACACATTTCCTCCTCAGAGAACAGCAACTACATTATTTAGTTTCTATGTGGTCCTTCGAAACAATGAAGCTAAATCTAAACTATTATAATAACTTGGACAAAAGTTGCTTAACCACCAAAACCATATTATACATAGGCCTTTCTACATCTACTCACAGCATGTAGAGTAGATGTACAGCTTTTCTTGAAGATGCTGCATGCCACTGGTGATATAGTAAGACCCAAAGCAAGTACCCATGGCTGATTAAAACTGTGAAGGGGACTAGATTCTGGATACCTTGGAGTTGTCAGCATCCCTCATCAGACCCCACCTTCCCAGAACAGTCCTCTCCAATTGCCAGTTCTCTCAACACTATACTCAGGTTCTCTCACTTATTTTATTTTTCATTAGTATTGCATATGTGCATGATGTGTGTGTGTGTGTGTGTGTGTGTGTGTGTGTGTGTGTTGTAGCATGCATGTGAAGAACACAGGACAGCCTTGTGGAGTTGGTTCTCTCCTTCTGCGTTTATAGAATGTGGTGATTAGCTCGAACTGTCAACTCTACACAATCTAGAATTACACAGGAAGAGTCTCAATGAGGAATTGTCAAAATCAGGTTGACCTAGGGGCATGTTGGTGCGGATTGTCTTGATTATGGTAATTGATATGCAAAGACCCAGCCACACAGATTGGGCAGCACTGCCCCTGGGCTTGGGGTCCTAGACTGAATTAGTGTGTATAGAGAAAGCTGAGCTGTGGGTTTGCATTTTCTCTGAGGGCAAGCTGAGCCACGGAGTTGCATTTTCTCTCTCTGCCCTTGACTAGCTTGTCTAACAGTTTCATGTTCCTGCCTTGATATCCTGCCAAGAAGGAGTGTGACCTGGAACTGTGACTCACGTAAGCCTTCTCCACTGAAGTTGGTTGGTTCAGGATGCTGTACACAGCAACATGAAGGAGATTTAGGACTCGTAGGTTCTAGGGTCTGAACTCAGGTGAGTGAGCTTTCTTTCACAGCGGCACCTTAGCCAGGAGCCATCCTGCTGACCTGCTTGTTTCTCCTAGAAAACTCAAGACACCATAAGCATTCTAATAAAAACCTGTTTATAAATATTCTCCCAGTGATCAGTTGCTGAAAGGAATCACGGGCACATGGGGCCAGTCATCCCAGACTTAACGTCTGAGCAAGGGCATCTTGTCAGCCATCTCGAGAGCTGTCTGTACCCAGATGTATCATTCGTGTGGCCTGTTTTGCTAAAATGAGGTCTTTGGGTGAGCTGATGTAGTTTAGTGATTCAAATTCTGCCGTGACAGTAGTTGCCAGGGAAGGGCTTTGTATAAGGAGCACAGTTACCTGGGAACTTGGTAGTCTAGGCATCCAGGTACAATATACCATGTGGGAACCCCTGATATTGAGCAAATCTACATAGATGAGTCTGAGGAGGTTACTGTGTGTCCTAAGCATGTGAAAGTGTTCTACTTATGATTAAACAGAAATAAGTATCCAAAAGTGTGGACAGCAAAGCATGTGTTGAAGATTTAGTTCATTTGCCTCTACATGTGGAGGTATATTTAGACACAGGCCAAACAAGCATTCTAAGGTTTCCCAGGACTTACTTCTTTTGGTGGTTATTGTTTCATTACAAATAAAACAACCAGTCTGTTATCAAACAGACAATTTCATATTCATTTAGCAAATGCACTTCCTTGAGGCAAGATTACCTGCAGGTGAGCTTTTCACATGGCATTCATCCCTCTTGATAGAAAGTTCTTCTTCCAAAACCTCCTTGATTCTCTTATGTGGCTCACAGTATAGAAATGTCTTCCCTGCAAAGACATTGACAATGGATTTATCACCAACTCTGCCCAGTCTTCCAGCCATCATTCATATATGAAAGCTGTATAATATATATATACATATAATATATATGCATATATATATATATATATATATATATATATATATAGAGAGAGAGAGAGAGAGAGAGAGAGAGAGAGAGAGAGAGAGAGGCAGGGCTGGAGTAATGGCTCAGCGGTTAAGAGCACCAACTGCTCTTCCAGAAGTCCTGAGTTCAACTCCCAGCAACCACATGGTGGCTCACAACCATCTGTAATGAGATCTGATGCCCTCTTCTGGTGTGTCTGAAGACAGCAATGGTGTATTCATATACATTAAATAAATAAATAAATAAATAAATAAATAAATAAATAAATAAAATGGTATGTCATTCCTTAGAACCAAAAGTCTGCTTGCCCTACATGCTCTATCTTGGGATTTTCTCTCTCATCACAACTTCTGGTTTGGAGGATTCTTCCTCTCCTGTAATTCCTGAGTGTGTGAGGTAAGCTTTGGGATTCTCTTTAAGTATGGTGAAGAAATATATGAAACATTCTCGTTGCCTTTGTGAAGTTTCGCTTATCAACAGGAAGGTTCAGGGCTTGTCCTTTTCTTTGTTTTGTGGCAAGGTCTCCCTATGTCTCCCAGGCAACTGGAGAACCTGTTGAAATTACAGGAATGCATCATTGTGCCCAGCAATGAATTCTGGCTAAAGACCTACTTTCTTCCTGACATTTGGCTTGGGGATGAGGACAAAGTAAAGGGTAAAACAGACCTGTACCTGGATCTTGCAGTCCAGATGTAGAATGCATTGTGTGTATGTGTATGTGTGTGATGCATTAGGCTCCAGTGAGCCTGTGGAGAGGAGAGAACACTCAGGTTCATTCCTCCTCCAGCTTCAGCTCCTTTAAGACAGGGTCTTCTCTCTTTGTTGTTTGCTATTGCACATTGCCAGGCTGCATGTTCTGAAACCTTCCAGGTACTCTCGTGCACTCGCCTCCATCTCATCACTGGTGCACGAAACTACAGGTGGATGCTACTGTGTCTAGCTAAGTTTGAACTCAGCCTCTCAGGCTTGCACAAGTGCTTTAGGCCAACCTCACCAGCCTTACCTCAGCATCTTTAGAGTTCACTTTTAAAAATTCCAACTGTTGACTCATCAATCAAGAATGCTTGCTACTCCTTCAGAGTACTGGCATTCTGTTTCTAGCACCTACAGGGTGGCTCACAGCAGCCTGGAACTCCAGCTTTGGGAAATCCAAAGCCTCTTCTGGCCTCTGTGGCCACCCACATACAAGCACACGAGAACACACACAGATCCATTAACACGTGCGCGCGCGTGCACACACACACAAACACACACACACACACACACACACACACACACACACACACTGGAAGACTTAGGACCTTTTCCTGACCTGTGAGGATGGCCTGGGCCAAATCTTCAGATTCACCTCCCTGTACGCTTCTCCGTGCTCAGTCTCCCTCCCTGGCCCTCCCTCCCCTCTAATCTCACCTTTGCATGACCAGTCAGTCTCTCTCTGAGCTTCTGCCTGAGTAACTGCCATTCAAATTATAAGTGCCAGCTTTATTGAGTATCAGTTCCCTAGGAAAGCATCTCTACCACTGTCTTTTTTGCCTTGTAACCTTTCTTTCCTCATTTGTTTCATTTATTGTCCCTTCATTTGCATATATGCATAGAATTATTGTGTAATTGGGGATTTAGTATCTTTTTAAAACCACCATCAATTCATAAAGGCAGAAGTCTTTCTGTCTCAGTAATTGGATGCTGAATGGAGAGTGGTATAAGAGATGGAAAGCAGATGTATGCTTGGATACTGCACTGCTGCAGGTGGGTATGTCTGTCAGCACTAGGGAACAAGGGGCTCCTGTCACAATTCAACCCCAGAGAGAACGCAAGGAAATTTGTTACATACTTGAGATTTGATGTTACTCTCACAAAGACATGGCAGACATCTCCTCTTATTCCAGGTTAACCAACAGGTAGCATGAGTGTACTTGTCCTGACTACAGACTGGCCCAAACAGGATAAGAACCTCGGACTTGACCCTGGTCCACTTCAGATGGTAAGGACTCAGATATGTCCCCAGTCTCAGAAGAGGTACAACCAGGCACTTTGAGGTTCTCATTCTTGTTTCCTGGGTCGGTCATGTGAGCAGGAACCAGGACTGCTTGAACCTAACTGCTTTAGGCTTTCTCTGTAGAATCATAGAAATAACATGGCCGGGAAGGAGGTAAAGCTTATACGGATCACAGAGAAGAGCTGCCTGCTCAAAGCGCAGGTCTCTTGACAGACTGCAGGTTCGCAGAGAAAACTGCTGAAGGAGATTTGGGAAAATGACAAAAAGCTAGAGAGGGAAAAGTCCTCCATGAGGAAAGAGCAAGGGAAGGAGGGAGGGGGACTGGAGACAGAGAAAAGAGGAGAAGAAATGCACACACTAAGCCCTTTAAGTGTTGGCTGTGTGCAGGATAAAGCTCAGAACTGCTGAGAACTGCGCCGCTCTGGGGTTTGTTTTACAATAAGGGTTGCCAGGCTCCTTGACGTCTAACAGCAATTGGTGCTAATTTTTATAATGCACCTGACCATTTTACCTGTGTTTCTTTATTTCACAGTTGCCTGTGGGCTAATATAATTATTTATGTCTTATAATAAGAAAAGCCTGGTGTGGTGGCAGATTGATCCCTGGAGCTCCCAGGCCAGACAGCCAGTCAGACAGCCAGTCTAGCCTATCCTGCACAAAAACTTCAAGATCAGTGGTACATATTTTCTCAGTGAAACTTAAAAGAAACCTGAGAAAAGAGAGCTGGGGTTGTCATACACGCACAGACCACACACACACACACACACACACACACACACACACACACACACAGAGAGAGAGAGAGAGAGAGAGAGAGAGAGAGAGAGAGAGAGAGAGAGAGAACAAATGCTGCCCTAGAGTGCCCAAGCAGAGGAAGCCTCCAGATGCTGCAGCTAGTCCCCAGAGAAGCAATCAAGGAGGCTCTGAGCAGCCCTGGAAGCCGCGCTGAGCAGCCCTGGAAGCTGCTTACATCCTTCCTTGGCCCTGTGTTTTCACCCATCATCCCTCACCAGCTGCTAAAGGATCAGGTACAGGATGCTGCAACCCTGTTAGAAATACAGTTACAACTGCCTCGAGACAGCCTTTACTGATTTGAATATTGTTTGCATATTCCATGGGCAGAGGACATAAGAAAGATTGCATGTGAAATTCTAACCCAGATAGTGATTTGTGGGCTGGGACTGCTAGAGATGATTGTTGAAGGGTTTTAAGTATTTTGCCAGCGCTGGCTGACTTCATCTCCTTCCCCCTGCTCTGTGCCTTGGTTTCCTGATCTGGGAAATGAAGGATGCCTTGGGAGGGGTGAGTGGTTCCTACCCTGCTTCTCAGACAAGTAGGAGGGAGTGAACCCAGGTCCCGGAGCATACTAGACAAGTGGTATACCACCAAGCTCTATCCCCAACACCATTATATACATTCCTCTGGGTTAATGTATTCATGGTCTCTTTAAAAAGCAATGCTGTTATCGACCAACTCAACTCAGTTGAAGATCATATCCAGCCCTTGGGCTCAGGAATCCTTGGTGAAGGGAAGATAGTCTCCTACACAGGCGTTGGCCGGAGGAGATCCTGAGGGCCTAAGCTGCTCCCCATCCCTCCATGGCTGTCCCTGCTGTCACAGTAGCTTTCTGCTAGTGTCCTCACCTGCAAACAGCAGCTTTTCAGTTCTCCCCCAGAAACCTTAAGTACTCCAGCTGGTTCCACTTTGTTTCCCCACACCCGCCTTGTCACTAGTCCCACCACTGCCAAGGTTTGAAGCTGAAGCTGAACTCACATTGTTGGAGAGACTCTTGGGGGCCACCAGGCTCAGCACGTGAGCGGCACCCCAGTCCTGCCGGCCGAGGCTGCTCCCCGTCGCGGCCCGCCTCCGAGACTGTCCCTGCGGTCACCACCAGCGCCTCCTGCCGCCTCATGCCACTGGGGTCTCCACGGCCCAGGGTTACCAGGCCTCTCAACTCTGCCACCGGCTGCTCTGGAACGCCAGGCGTCTGAGGTTGTCATAGTGACCGCAGATGCTCCGGGCCTCCAGGGCTCTGCCAACTTCCCCCAGGCCCTGGGTGCAGGCAACAGCCTACCTGCTAGCAGGAGCCTTAATTCCTTAGCTACAGACCCACAGAAAGGCCCCAGCTTTCTCAAAAGAGATGCTTCAGTTGTGTGGCTGAGAGTCACAAAGGTTTGGGAAAGAGCCCGAAGCCACACAACTGGCACTTGATTCAGCAAAGGCTTCAAAGCCTCAAAGATTTGGTCACCACCTCCAGGTGATTGTTGGGGTGGGCCGCAGGAACAGTACCAGAAGTTCCCCACTGGTCACTTGTTCCATACAGTGCTTTACCAGTCACATCTGGACTTGGACATGATTCTCAACCAATTTATGTTGAAAATTCACAAGTTTGGAGCTGTAAGTTACTAAATAGCTGTGGTTAGTTTACAAGGATTTTTTAATCCACAGCTCACAAAATCACCAATTTTTCAGGTGACAAACCCACAGAATTGGAAATGTGAGTCAGAAACTCGAGAGTTTGTTCAAAGCAGTGGTTACCTCTGTCTCTCTTTTTGCAGTCATTAAAAAAGTGGCACTGATTTTACAAAAATTAAATGTGCATTATCTTAGAACGTTAAATAATTCTACAGGGTTTTTTTAAAAAAAAAAAAACAAATTCAGGAGACCCCCCCACACACACAATATGTCTACCCTAGTGCCAACCACTTTTTATTTTTGATTGATAATTTCCTGTTTGCAATCATTTAACCACATAAGTGGAGTAGAATCGTCTAGAAACTGACCTAACTATATGAGCACCAGATATAATAGAGGGAAGGAACTATTGAGTGGTGGAATTAGATGAATCGGTGGCTCATCTGAAAAAAACTTGAACCTTGACTTCTAGTGAACAGTAAACTCAAGCAGCAGTGTCTTAGTTAGGGTTTCCATTGCTATGAGGCACCATGACCAAGGTAAGTCATATAAAGGAAAACATTTAATTGAGGCTGGCTTACAGATTTAGAGAGTCCATTATCATCGTAACAGGAAGCATGGCAGCATTTAGGCATGGTGCTGGAGAAGGAGCTGAAAGTTCTACACCTTGATCCAAAGGCAGTCAGGAGAAGACTATCTTCCAGGCATCTAGGGGGAGGGCCTCTTCTGCAATGGGAGGAGCCTGAGCATAGGAGGAGCCCTCTAAAGCCCGCCCCCACAGTGACACACAAACAAAGCCACACTTAACATTACCACTCCCGACGGGAACCACCACAAGCAGATGAAGATGGATCATGGCCATAAAGGTGAAGCACCAAGGCTTCTAGGTGATAACTATTGAACATGTCATGACCCTGAAGTTGGGAACAATTTCTTATGCAAACCACAAAAGGCGTTAGCCATAAGAAAATGATAAGTTAGAGAACATAAAAATTAAGAGAGTCTCTTGATTGAAGTCAGCTATTAAGAGTGTGGGGTGTCAAGTCACAAACTGGAATAACATTTTCTCAAAACACATTGGCCAACAAATAATGAGGACCCAGATTACAAAAAGAACTCCCACAGATCAGTGTGAAGAAGGCATACAACTCAGCAAGAGATTGGAGAAAAATAGACAGATGGATACATGACGAAAGAGGAGATCCAAACAGCTGACAAGCACATGAGACATTGTCCCAAACTGTCACTTAACAGACCAGGGAATGCAGTCTTCAAGGAGCTGTTACTTCCCACGTGTTAGAGTGGTTGCTTGCTAAACCAACAAACAGCAAACAGCCCAGCATCAGTCGCAGGGGTTGGAAGGCACATAGCAACTAGGTTCTCCTTCTCTACTGCTGAGCATCACCTAAGCTGTCCATAGAAGGTTAGGTAGGAGGCTTGTTTCTGTCCAACTGGAGCAACACAGTAAACGCTTGTTGGGAACAAAAGTGTAAATGTTAACCAGTTCGAAGAGCTGGTGATTTTTTTTTTGTTGTTTTTGCTTTTACTAGAGAATGTAAATACTTCGCAGTCCTCATATGAGACACACACTGAATTGTGGAATAGATGCACCTGAAAGGTGCCCCAGAATGGTCCCAGCAGCGCCTTTCACCAGAGCCCCAAAGGCTCACAGAAAAATTAGAACTAAGATATAACTATCCATTATTATGTTCTTAGAATACCACAATGAGAAGCAGCAAACTCCTTATGTAGAAATGTGGGAGATCCACAAATGTGATATTGTACGTAGTAAATTATTCCATGGTGTGGCAGAAATTAAGTAATGATGAAGTCAGAGTAATGGACAGC